>JANTCA010091503.1:0-13085 GCA_024741275.1 Chironex yamaguchii
GTAGTAGTAGTAGTAGTAGTAGTAGTAGTAGTAGTAATAGTAGTAGTAGTAGTAGTAGTAGTAGTAGTAGTAGTGGTAGTAGTGTAAACTCAATTTATTTCTTTATGACGTTAAATACAATTTCAAGTCTCGCTGTACGTGTAACTTGGAATTCACTACTTCAATTTTTCACATGGGAAAAACAAACTTAAGAAGCAATATTTCCAAGAATTACAGTTACTTTTCCCAAAATTTCATTAGTAATGGATGTGTCTGTTCATATTCTTTCAAGCAAAATACGTAATAAGTAGTTTTTGTTGCAATGTTCACAATTTTTTGACCATGTGGTTCTTTGCATTATTGTCGTATCCTAAATCCTTTAACATACTGATGAAATCTTTGGACGTTTTACCAAATATTGTAAGAGTGCTGATTAAAAGGTTGATGAATTTGACTTGTTCATACTGATTTGCCGGCTTTTTAATCAAGTTATCATACTTTTGCTGCTTACGTAGAGAGTGATCGTGCAGACTTGATTCAAAGCCAACCGTCAATTCCAGGATATATAGGCACTTATTAGATAATGTTAAAAGAAGGACGGGACGTAGATCGTACCCAGTTATGACTGAGGGGCTGGGGTACCCAAAAAGATCAACATAAATAACTGTATTCCTAACAGATTCCACAGTAGAAATAATGAAAGTTAGGATAGAATCGTGGCACCGTGTAAAGCGACCCTGATCAAGGTAAAATTTGCGGCCAGAAACTACATGAAGAAGTTACTCACGCATTAAACAAAGAGTAATCGGCAGTAGATGAAATACCCCATTTAAAGAGATCAGATTTTGTTGGCAGCGTGTTGTTGATATAACGAACAGTGAAATTAAAAATGTTCTTAGGCATATGACTTTGAGTGGTTGCCCGAAGAGAGTTAAGTGTAGATAACGAGTAATTAGTCACATTTTAGAAGAAGAAGCCTTGTGAGATAAGGTTGTTTGATGTCTGTCCTCATGCTCTGTACGAAATGCTTTAAGGACATCTTTTGTGTTCTTATGGACATCATATTGAATATTTGAGAAAGATGATGTGGATTTCCATGGCTCTCTTATATCCTCGTTTGGAGATGTTCTTACGGCATTACGACACACTGTCTGGCACTAGTAATATTTGTAAGAAAGGAGATAGAGGTTTAAGCCAAATTTGTTGCTATAAAGATAGATGTTGCTAAGAGTTCCAGAAATTGGTATTTCAGATTAAAAAATCCAGATAAATAGCTTTGATTCACGTAGTAGTAGTAGTAGTAGTAGTAGTAGTAGTAGTAGTAGTAGTAGTAGTAGTAGTAGTAGTAGTAGTAGTAGTAATAGTAGACGTCATCGTCGTCGTGGTCGTATCAGTAATAGTATCTGGCAATCATGATTTAAATCATATTATGTTTATTCAGGAGGAAGGTAAGCAACACAAAGAACTTCTTTTCCCGGGAATAAATAACAAGGCGCGTTTTTAATCGCAAAAGATAGAGCGACTTTATTGTCTACCACTCGCTTAGTTTTCTGATTTATTAGGTAGTCACTACTCTAAGAGTAATCAATTTGAAACTTTTAGCATGGCAACCACGTATTCTCACTTCTTGACAACTACCACTACCACCATCCCTTCCGTCCATAACATAAATCTACCTAAAGCTGGGACAAGGAGAAATAGGAAAATTAATTAGACTGCAAGTTTAGACTGTATTAAACGTTAATGCTTACTTTTACATCCCCACTTCTCATTTTGACTTGAAGAGATTTGAAATTTTCCTCCAAATGATCTCTGTTGCTAGACCGGAAAATGCAGGATAAGCCATTGTGGAGGCAATGTGCCAGCACAACTTGAGCTGGAGTCGCCTTCAGCTTCTTTGCCAAGTTGACAATAGTTGAATCGTTTAAGCACAGGCCATTGGCTAGTGTCAAGTAGCCTTGAACTACAACATTCCTCGTCTTCATTTGATCAACAATATAACTTTGAAAGAAATATGGATGCATTTCAAGATGTACCACTATAAATAGAAGAGAAATGTCTTGAAATTTGAAAACAACCATTCTCGCTGATCGTTCAAAAATTCTAGATATTAAGAGTTCGAAGATCAAGTCATAATCAAAAGTGGGATATCAAAGAGAACCAACTATATTGAACTCGAACAGTTGCAGAGAAATAGGTAAATAAAGTAAGAATAGACAACGAGTAAAAACTAAAGTCAGAACGACTCCTTCACATAACAACATTGCAAGTTGCAATCAACATCGCGATAGTTAGAAGTAATCTAGAGGGTCTGCAGTGGCCGGCAACTTTTAGAGCACTTGTTAACAGGTCGATGAATTCAATCTTCAGATGTTGAACCTTTTGTCGGTTGTATTGAAAGAAAATATTAGGCAGCCATAGTCTAAGGACATGAAATGACGTTGAAACCCGATAACGTCCTCTACAAAACCCACCATCACCGCTCGCTTTGCCAAGACTATCTACGGATCAACGGCAGAATAACACTGGCTTTTCTACGCCACAAAGTATTAAAGCACATTTTAAACTGGTAGAAAATGATACACCTTCCTGCATGCCAGTCACTTGTCAAGAGTCGAAATTGATCTGATTGATTGATCGAGTAATACAATGCTGACTGATAGACTAATGCAGCTTTTGGCTGATTGACCTTAATATATGGTCGGTTTGACCGATTTTATCGGATTAATGGAATAACTGACTAGTCGACGAGATTAACATGTCTGCGTGATGTGACTGTTGTAATTCAACGATTTTCTAATCTAACTAATTTAGCAAATTGATCGATTGCTTTATCGATTGATTGATTCTAACCAATGTGGCATTATTGGCTCATGAATGAACTGATTAATGTAATCGACTCACTGCTTAAACAATAAAATCGAGTTATTGATTGATTGATTGATTGATTATTTAATGAACTGTGATTAACTGACGAATGAATTGGCTTATTTGAATGTTGTCAGGTTATTCAGAGATGCAATTGGATGTTTAATGTGATTGACTGGCGTTCTTGGCTGATGTGACTCATTAAGTTATAGATTAAATGACTCGTATACTCGCTGTAATTTTAACCTACAAGCTTTTTGCATTTAATTCCATGCGTCAAGGCTCATGGTCATCCAGATTAGCTCAATACCAGTTTAGTGCAACGTCATTACAACAATTAAACATAGAACACTTCAATAATAGAGTTTACTGAATCCAAACGCAGAGTGAGGAAAAATTCAAAACATAAATCAGTTTTTCGATTTGACTTTTGGACAATTTCTTTTGCAAAAATATCTTGTGTAAAATTAATGTTTTAACTCACTGGTCGGCTTTTCTCCAGTTTTTTTCATCAAAAAATCAACATAGTCTTCCTGCATGTTACCAATAGCTAGTGATCTACAATGAAAGAAAATACATGATAAGTTTAAAATCTTCTTGTTCTATTGGATTTACCAAGGATACTTAGCAAAGGCAACTGACGAATAAGATTGTTTCACTAGGAAAAATTGTCTCTGTTCAACGTCAACCAGTCAAAAAATTCATCCTTTCATTTTAACTACTCTACTACTCAAGAATATTATTATTATTATTTAATGGAGATAATGCACTGAATTTTTATATGTACCAAATATAGTGGAATATAGGCGAATCGTCGAGTGGTAACAACACGTGAGGGCGACAATAGACTGTAGTAAAGGATAATATCATGAACATCAAGAAGGGCAATTATCGATGGTCTGGTCATGTCTCTAGTATCAGAGACAACAAATGGACTCTACTAGATCAAAGGAGTACATACCAAGTCATTTGAGAAACACAAGATTTGCCTAGAGGCACGATCGGGAAGTGACCTGACTCGATAGCTCGGGCCAAGTTTGGATTTGGATGCCCGAATACCTTCTAAAACATACATGACGCGCAGCAATATTTAAACCCAATGCCAATGGAGCAGATAAAACCATACATTGACAAAAACACTCACTTAATTTTGCCTTCTTTCTTAAGTTTGATAACTGTTGTCCAGGCATCTTTGTATTTTACTAAAGGATCGGCATAATCGATGACAACCATATCTATATATGTTGTCTGAAGGCTGCGTAAGACAATAAAAGAAATAACAGTTAAATTAGACACCTATGTTTCACCTACACTCCTAGGGCACAAACCTGACTCGATATTCAGAGAGTGTTAGGATAATTTCTATTGCTTGTTCCAGGAGCCATTTCCCGCCTATCGTAAACATTTGTTATTTTAAACAAAGGAACAAGCGGATGAACGAATGAAGGACGGCTGCAGATGATTTGACTTGAAGTGGAATAACACTTAACTTTATAAAAACACCATGATAAAACCTCGAGCTTAGAACAAGTTTATACTCCATTTCATGAGTGCAAAGATCAAGTCCTTTAACTGCATTGTTGATGCTTTAAGGTGGCATGAAAACTGTAGCGTATTCGTCAGAGAAGAGCGCTCAAAAAGACAAAGTTTAGATCAGGTATCCAGAGAAAAGACCATGACATGATGAGCTTTGCAAGTACGTAATACATGTTTTTAGCAATATAACTGGCCATAGCGAATGAGTTACCTGTTAAGGTCATGTCTCAATCAGAGACAGGAAGGTCTAAAAAAACTTATTAAAGAGGTCAAAACTTTCCCTTCTCCATCCTTGTCAGCTACGTCAAATAACATAACTGTCAATCAAAAACCATTTATCGATAGCGAGTGATTTTATTTACTGTATTATATTTTCCTGTGTTCTCACTTATTTGGCCTAGTTACTAGGATACACAATACTCTCCAGTATGGTATTTGAGGTATAACTTGGTCAAGAATGTCTTTACTTTGGGTCCATTATACTTTGGGAGCAGTAGCTCCATAAGTAACATTTTGCACGCCCTATTATTTTCTTACGGCGACAAAGGTTGAATTTCGTTTCTGTTTCGTTGCAGCAAAAAGACCGAGTGAATGTGTTTGAACGTGAACATGCGTATGAAGGAATAAAATCGCTTCGCGTGAATGAATTCGCGCAGTTGAAAACGAGATTCCTTGTATAACTAAAGTAAGTAGTGTTTTCTTTGCTGTAGGAAGTAACACTGCAAGTCAGATCTTTCACTAGAAAAAGTCAAAGCTGCAGAAACGAAATTCTTCAATACTGCGTGACTTTGAATTGATGCTGTAGGCTTTTTTTAAATCTTGTGAGTTTATGGAGGGGGCGACCTATTTGATGGGGGCGTTTACAAGGGGCAAGGTCTATTGAAAACGTTGACTTCAAGTTACTAGTATCTTAACTTGTAATCGAATAGAAAATGCCCGAATCGGCCCCGACTGAAAAACAGACAAGGCATTTCGTAAAAATATGTGTAATGAGATGACAGATCAGCAAAGCTACGAGGGCATTAAATTAATTTTTCCTGGTAAACAACTTATTTCACGAAAAGAAAAATTTTCAAATATATGTTGGAGAGAGGTACTATTTGTCATTATTACTGGAAGTAAACATTGTGCGACAGTTTTTATTTCAATTTGTTTGTCATATAGGAGGCGTCTAGCCAAGTAGGTGGGTTAGAGGAAGGGGGTGCTAATCTTACAACGTAGTCTTGCAGGAATTTGACAATAGGCACCACGACGAGTAGTCAAATCATCTTTAAAGTCACTCGGTCAATTTTAAACTTTTTCGGTAGTCGTTAAAGAGCGTATTCCTAGAGATGAATGTGACAGCCTTACCCTTTAAGCATTCTATCCAAGGCACTTTGAATCTCATCTTCCGAGCGGATGGATATGTTGAACTGAAAAAATAAAAGACAGAGGACGATAAGTAATCTTTGAATTGCTCAACTAAGCATTGAACAGGAGTAGATATAAAAAGGGAATTAGAGGATGATAGAAAACCTTGGTAGACAAATAGCAATTAGGAACCAAGGGAATATAAGGAGGCCATAAAGTTATTTGTCCGTGAAGAATAATAGGGTCAATTAGGAACATGAGTATAGAGCCGTTTTTCGTTCGCAAGGAGAAAAAAAACTAACCAAAAACTGCAATAAGTAATGGAAGAACATAGCTGTCCCTAAAGAACTCAATCAATTTTCATATAGTACAAGAAGGATGAAGATGTCTGATGGAATTTCGATTCAAGACCAATGCTTCCTGCTTTGTTAGCTATGGGGTGGATGCCACTCCTGTCGTGGTTAACCTTCCTATTTCTTATCACAACAGTGACAATATTCGTTTTACCGATCTCGGGAAGACGGACGATTGAGTGAACAACATCAGCTGCACGGAGATCTGAACCGTAGTACAGTATGCTTATGCTTACCTCACATTTTTACTACTAAATGTACTAAGTTATGTCTGTTCTACCTCGCCTAAAACTAGCCTATACTCATATTACTCAAGGGGCTTACTGCTAGGGTGGCTAATGTTGGGTATAAGTTTTTGTCGGTGCGCGAGGTTATCCTGATATATGCTACTTTCTCTGGCCTTAAACAGGCTTGGTAGTGAAAGTGCTGAGTGTAAACAGAACCAGTTACCTTTAAATGCCGTTTCCCGAAACGGCAAATATTCGTTCTAACGACCACGACTAAACCCCTAGACTAATCTGAGCAATGCATCATTGGCGATCACCAACTTGAGTGATGTAGTGTCCATAGCTGTAGAATATTTAGGTAAAGATATCACAGAAACACCGATCCTGGATATGACTAAGTCTCAGCAACCAAAGAGGAACTGCTCTTACCTAAATCTACCAGCGTTCGGCTTTTTTGGATAATCAGTCTTCACTAACAAAGGGTAGTGGAAGCTAGCATTGGAAGATTTGCAACATCAGTGCAGCTAGAACAACGCAGTGAACATGGGAATTCCTAACGGGAATCACAGAGTCCATTGTTTAAGCAACCTAAAAGTGGGCATCACTGATTTTTAAACAATGCTTTCCACGTAAGAATGTATCTATCTTGCTTCATACAATGGCTCCGATATGCAGAAAATTTACGTTGCTGAGTACTTGCAACGGAATCGCTTATCAAGCGAAACAGATTCAAAGTTCTCGAAAAATGATGATGACTAAAACTATGTATATTGCGATGAACCATGTCAAGATATTTTTGAAAGATGAGTTAGGTACAGAAGAGCACCTGGTATGACAATCGATGTCAGAACTGATAATTCACAGGATGGCGACAAGGAGTTTCATATCATACGAACCCTTGGAAGTGGTGGATTCGGAACTTGCTATGAGGCCCTTTACAATGGACGAAAGGTTGCATTAAAGAAACTGAAAAACACATCGAACAGATTAGCTGCTTTAGAGAGTTTTGAGAGCGAAACACACAAGGAATTGTTTAATTTAAAGCATCCAAATGTTGTGAGATTACTTGCTGCCTCACCAGTACAAGAAACATTTGAGAACATGTACATTATAATGGATTTTATTGAAGGGAGGAGTCTTCAAAGTGTAGTCGATAGTAAAGACCAAGTGATCGATGAAGCAAGACGTAAACGGTTTGCTATTGACATCCTCCATGGTTTGGAATATATTCATCGAAATCATGTAGTACATTTGGATCTTAAACCAGCTAATGTCATTGTAACACCGGACGATTATTGCATTTTAGTCGATTTTGGATGCAGTAAGGTTGTGAATGCTGAAACGCAAGGTAACTACAAATCTCATTTAACTGGAACATACGCTTATCGTGCCCCTGAGCTCTTCAAAGGTCAAGCTCCATCCGACAAGGCAGATATTTATTCATTTGCCATTTGCCTTTGGCAGTTTTGGAGCAGGAACTTACCATACGCAGGAATGAATCATCATGCCGTTATCTTTCGAGTTGCAAGCAATAAGCTACGACCACCAATCGAGATGGAGGGGTTAGAGGATTTTGAATACAAGGAGATCATGATTAAATGTTGGTCAGGGAACCCTAAGGAAAGGTATAGTGCAAGCGAATTACTAGACAAGATTATAAATACTTGAGGAAATTTACCATTGTGCAGTGTCATAGCATTACACAAAGTGTTGCACAAGTCCTCATTCTGATTCATGCTTATCATTTGTGTGTATAGCAAAATACCTTAATGCACCGCGGGACGTGAATTTTAGTTTAATTGTACTTATAAATAGCATTTTCTAAATATCCCTTGCTAAAATAATTCCTCAAAGGAATTGATTTACATCACAGTTACACCAACTGTCATCGCAATTACTTATAGACAATGATAGCAAACCGTATTTTTCATTCGCTGTTGAATTGCACTTATTTTAACATTTTTTACAAGTACACTCTTCCTTTATACATTTCTGTTCATAGACCTGTAAATCAAAGAGCTGTATATTCCTGAAAGTGAGTTGGTGTAGACCGTAACTTTTTAGCCGTAAATGAAGTTTATTTACCATTTCAATGCATTTATTATCATATTAAGCGCAGGAAAGTTAGATCTCGTTAGACATTCTCCAAAGTGAATTAGGGTAGACTGTAACTTTTTTTTATAATCAATTAAGTTTAATTACTATTTTAATGCATTTATTATCATATTAAGCAGGTAATGTAAATCATACTGGAATGTATTGATAGTGGATTAGTATCGGCCGTAACTTTATATGATAAATGAAGTTTAATTGCCTTTTCAATGCATCTATTATCATATTAAGCGCACGTCAGGTAGATCATGTTACACATTCTTCGAAGTGAATTAGGGTAGACCGTAATTTGTTATGGTAAATGAAGTTTATTTAATATTTTTAATACATTTAAGAGCTGCCGAGGTATAGTAGATAAGACGACGATCTTGCACCTCAGAGGTTGTGAGTTGGAATCCGCGTCAAAGCAACAAAATACCATTGGTAAGAGAAGGTAACGAGAGCTCACTCTCATAACAATTTTAAGTAAGTGATAAATTAGAATTTTAAGTACTTTAACTTTTTATAAGTAGTAATTAAAATGGATTATTTGATATTGACACGTATTATAAGGATGCATATTTTGAAAAAGTGTTGTTTTGTATTTTGATATCTTAAAGAATTTTGAATTACGATGAATAAATATATTATTTAGCACATAGTAGAACTGTCCCTTTGCTGTCTGTTCTTGTAATAATTGACTGAATGATTCTTCCCGAAAAGGTCAACTTCATGCATGATTTAATACTACTTACTGACAAAGAGTTGGGTACCCTCTTCACATTGTACTTGAAGTATCAAGTGGTTAACTGGAACTAAGATGCTGCATTCTAGAGTTCCTGAATTCAAGATCGTGTCGCTTGGCCAGTTAACGGTGCAGATGGGTGGATCATCAAGTTCCCAATTGAAAAGTGTTTTTTTAAAGTAACCAGAGCAATGTTTTGTCAAATTGTGTAGATTTTCTAAGTCCGTGCCAAGAATACTTTACTATTTAATTGTTGTTCTCGTACAACAGCATGCATTGATCAAATATTCGACATTTTGTATACCAATAATACTGCAGAAACTCTAAACTTTCAATCCCCAATTGTACTATTAAGCCCGTCCAAATATTTTTATGAGCATGTTTTCAGAGGAATGACAGAATACAGTGGAATTTTTAAGGAGTTAGGGAATTGAAATGAAAAACAAATTAGTTCCATCTGATTGTACGTGTACCTCGACTCCGCCGCTGAAAGCTTACTAGCAATCGTACATCCGAGCATTATCATATGGTATAAAGGACAGTAACTGTTTAAGGCATGGAGAAGCAAGACCGGATTTACCGGCGTCTAAGGTCGGCTCACCCACAAAGCCGCTGATTTTTTTAAGATCCGTGTACATGAACTGAAAAACGAAGTTTTTCAGGTAATTAAAGCAATCCAGGCCACATAGACATTTCTTCTAAACTTCGTTAGGTCAAGGCAGTTAATACGAAATCAAACACAATATAATTGCAGTGATGACAGTTAAAATGTTTCAAAGTCTGAACCCCTCTTTGACTCATGGATATGCCTCCTTTAATGTATATTACCATAAACACATTTGGAAATGACACAGCTTTTGTGTGGATAGCACAGTTGGGAGAGTATCTGTATAGTGAAATTGTACTTTTCTACTTTTATTTTATTGTTAGAAATCTTCGAAATATATCAAAATATTCATGTAATCGCAATGAATTGAATACAATGAAAACCCTTTTATTTCTGAACGTATTAAAAATGCCCTAACGTTCCTTTTATAGTTCGCTTAGCTAAGAACAATATTTCCTCCTATATCAAATAGAGGTTTGTTCCTAATAATGCGTATTTTAAACAGGCAGATGATTGTCAACATAATACAGATGAAGATGTATGTCGTTTGGAAAGGTGATGTTGCTGCTGATAAGATCTTTGGAGACAGGTGCAATTGTAAAACAACAACAATAATTAGAAGACAACTAGAATGTATGTTACAGATCTCTAGACAGAATGCATCAAAACCATAACGAATCTCAGCTTATAAACGCATAAAGTAGCAGGCAAGAAAAGCTATAGGCCTATCAAAGCTATAACAGTTCTGTGGATTGGATACTTATTCAGAAAAAGGGTTTTCAAATTTGGGCAAGATTCCTGGTATTACTTACCCGTACAATGTAATACATATCTTTTCTGGCTATGCCAAGCTCCTTTACTGCGTTTCCAACATCATCCTCACTCCTATGATAATGGTAAAAGAAAGTCATGAGAAATTATTTTCCAACTTAAAGGAAATGTACACGTCAAAAGAGTTCATTACCTGTTGTAATTTCCCAGAATTTTGCAGCATTTTATAAACAATTTCATAACCAATATTGTAGAATTATGATCGTTAAAATATGGAAAACATGTCTTGATATTGTCCAGGGTGTATTTGAGAAAAATAATGCTTCCTTGCAATAAATAAAGGGAATCTTGTATCAATATCAACTTTCACACTGGTCATGATTGATTTTATTGATAATAAGAAATGTTACCTTATTACTGGAAAATGTGAAAAACTGTCCCTGAGAAAACCCAAGCACCGTCCATTTACTCAGTTCGTTATCATTTCAATAGTCTTCCCGCCTGCCCTCTCCAAATCGGATCACAACACGCACCGGAAAAGTCTCCTGGGTTTTCACAGGATTTATTGTACAAAAGAACTTATCCGACTAATTGGTAAGTCAACCAAAGGTTGCAGCAAGTTCCCGGTTATGGACAGCTGATGAGGCTTCAGCTGAAAATTGCAAATTTAGGTATACTCATATAGACTTTGTAATGTGACCTTTGTCTTTTGACTTTAGAGATCTAGTTGCATACATCTTAGTTAATACGATTAGCAACCAAGGCCCTAAAGTACTCAACGTATGTAAATAAACTAAAATTATCATGAATATTTTAACGGTAAGGTTCAACATACCCGTGATTTACGTCAATCATGCGATACCCGATTTCCAGTGCCCATCTGATGACTTGGCTGCGGTTATGATCATCGACCTTTTCTAATCCTATTCCTAGCCTTGGCAGCCGATTGCCATCATGTAGAGTCAGATCCTTGTATAATACTTCCCCATTGCAACATGAGAGAAAAATCAATATACCTATGTAGGAAACAAAATACATAGTGCTTGATTGATGTAACTGGATAATAAATACAAATTTCAAGGTTTAGACACGCAAGGTTAAATCTTCGGTCTAAGTTTTGATCACCACGTGTTTCAGTCTGAAGATAGTCTCACCGGATGATTTGCAGGGTTGACGTTATTCAGATACGTTTTTGTTTTTGCTCAATCATACATTACGTTCAGTTTTCCCATTCTAGGCAGCCATACACATGGAACAAAAGCAATTACGAAGGACCATCATAAATGCCCTGTTTCTGTTCACATTGTTCCTAGACTATTGTCTAATACATCAAGTGACTCGTGTTCACATCGTATTGGTCAGATAATTCTGATGCATCAGTGAAAGGCAACATCCTATGAAGAGATGGGTGCTTGAAACGAACCCTTCTCGTGGGCAGTCCAGTATGCGTAAATCTAGTGAAAACAGTTTCATTATTGTCCCTGCAAATGATTTTTTATTGAGTTATATATGCCTTGCGTTGTACATATTAGACATAAAAACCCAGGGTACTATCAGAAACGGGGGAAAATAGAAGGGGAAAAAGAAAACGATTTTAAGTATGACTGTGCTGGAATCCTGTCTACAGAATGATGTCTGATAATCTTTCCTTAGCTTTGTGAATACACGTGCAAGGGCTACCTTTCCTATTCCTACCCGGTTAACATTACTGATCATGATTAGTCATAGTATCCCAGACGACATTCTATTTGCCTTAACAATCGCGTACAACAGTGCTTTTCCGACACTTGGAAGTCTTTTAGTACAGATATCTTGGAATTCTTGATAGCTTTTCTGCATGATGACGTAGGATAACTTTCTTGAAAGATAGTAGTGGCACAGATAGCATAACATCAGACTCGGATTCTGGTTCAAATCGGTCTAAGGGCGGAATTTCTTTCACATCCTTTGAAGTACTGCCGTTTGACCATTTCCTTGCAAAAGTAACACATGTAACATAATGAAGATCAACTAATGACTGAGTAACGTCGATCAAAATCATCAGCCGTGTACGGGTGAAAAAATTAATCTAGCGAATATGCGAGATGAAGGTCAAAAATTAGACAGAGAGTTTTACACAGTTAAGTACCTTATTCGTCCACAGCAAAGCCCACCTTTAAAACAAAGACATTCGTAGATAACCCCACTCACTTCCTAACGGTTATTTCTACCCGTGAATAAACCTACCAGTAGAAAACCCACCTGTAAATATCCCAGCTTTGTAAAAGAACGGAAAATAAAATGCTCGTCTTGTAATTTTAAATATATGTGAACAATCTTTTCGTGGTACAAAACTTGAAAATCGCCTTGAAAATTTGCGACACTGCGCTAAAATCATACTTAAAAGCTTTTTTCGTCTGACACTCTTCAGATTATGAGACGTCAGAAAGGAAATTATATGTATTTGGCAACCTATTTATACAAAACATGTAGCAAAAGTACCCAATCATAAACAAGAAAGGAAACAAAGAAAGAGAAAATGAAGAAACAAAACATTATTGGAAGAGTCCAAGTAAAAA
>JANTCA010091504.1:0-13085 GCA_024741275.1 Chironex yamaguchii
ACAACATCTAATACTGAATCAACCAATTCTGCTCCTTCCGTGTAATGTCCCTTTGCCCAGTTGTTACCAGCTCCACTTTGTCCTGAGCAAGACATAAAAGAATGGTAAAATCTGTTGCTAGTAAACTAGCGTAATTAAATGAGCTTGCCTAAAAACTGTTTGCCGCAAACTGATGCTATGAAATACATTTTAAATGTCACTCGTCAGTCCTGTTTGGCTGCAGAAGCAAGCATCAATTTACAAACATGCGACTTTTCTGCTTAACAGGGAACACAGGCATCAATCTGTGACTTCAACAATTGGTGGCAAGGCCTAACAATTTTACCAAATACCTATAATAGACTGAAACGTGACTGAAGTTTGCATGATATGCAACAGGCAGCTTCATTACCTGTCACGTAAGTAAGCGCATTACGAGTGTACAACTGGGCTCTATGACATATGATACATTTCTTTTCCTCCATTACCGTGCAACTGTTACGTCGTATGTATGTCTATAGTGAAAGGCCCTATTTCGGACGGCTGATAATACGGTGTTTCTGGTAAATGCTGTGGCAACTTAGGACTGTCAAAAAACGAGAACATACAGCCGAAAAGTTTCAGTACTACGGAGGCCCTATGGCATTTGTGACACCACTAGAATAAATGAAGTCATAGAAGTAGACTAAGATTTATGCAGCTGAACTGTAGTATGTTAAGAAAGGTCTTACAAGGAACATGAAGAGCAACAAGTAAGTGAAGAGAAGCGAAGGGTAGACAAGGGAAGGGAAGAGAAAAGAAGAGAAGGGAAGGGCAGGGAAGGGCATAGAAGGGAAGGGAAGAGAAGGGAAGAGAAAGGAAGAAAAGAGAAGGGAAGGGAAGAGAAGGGAAGGGAAGAGAAGGGAAGGAAAGGGAAGAGAAGGGAAGGGAAGAGAAGGGAAGAGAAAAGAAGAGAAGGGAAGGGAAGAGAAGGGAAGAGAAGGGAAGGGAAGGGAAGGGAAGGGAAGAGAAAAGAAGAGAAGGGAAGGGAAGAGATAAAAGCAGAGACCTATGGCATGAAAGAAAACAGAACAGGATAGAAACTGTCCGACTTGTAAAAGCCGTTCAATTCGTAGAAGCTCAAAAGTAGGATCAGTCGATGATTCACAGAATGCAGTGAAATAGGGTTAATGGGGTCTTGCAGGTCGAAAACTTGCGGATGGATCGTTCTTTTCTTGGTGAGAGCAGCGAAGAAACAAATTTAATATTTCATAGGATTAGTTAACGATGAAATTCCTCTACTTTCTCCTGCCATAATTCTCTGTTGTTGATCACAAAATGCTTCTTAAGTAACCTTAGCAACGGTCTTAAAACAAACTCGTGTTATGTTACCGTCTCTCAGCATAACAAATTGGTCACAAAAAAACAAACAACTACGGATTCCCTGTGGTCAATATAAGTGACACAAGACAAAAACCAAAAGCAAGAAACGGTTAAGTTCCCACAGAGAGGAATAAAGACTCATAATGGTATTCATAAATTATTGAAAGAGCACATCTAACAGTAAAACAATAGAACCAAATCTGCATAAAAGTACTTGCTGAAGTGTGATAACTATTGTCAAAGACGAACAAGACGGGGGTCAATACCTGACCAATAACAAGACTGCTTAGCAACAGCTGTTTTCACAACATTTTTCGTCGTGCAAATAGAATTGTAAAATTTTACGACTTGTTAATAAATAAGAACGAGAAACCTCTAATCTCCCATACGACTGGGCAGGCATTGTTACACAAAATATCGGCCACGTATAGTGTCTGGATATAAATGTGATAGACCATAGTGAGTTATGTTACAATTGCAAATATCATAATATCATCGGCCAAATTATCACTATCATCAAACTCCGTTTTTTTTCAACCAGAAAAGAGTCGACTTATTCGACTCGGCAAATTTCTTATCATGTTATACAAAAATGCTAAAGCGCGCAGGTTTACAAGGCATAAAATAGTAAATAGCTGTCCTTTTTTGGCCTTGTTCACCTTGACTTTATTACAAAACATCCATCCTATTAACGTCATTGACCATGTAAAGAAAACTGAACAATGAACTTCTGTCTCGAGTGTGGGAAAAGTTACTGTATCGTGACTGCTCACAGCTGATAAACATTCCCAGTCCTCTTGCCAGAAACAACACAAAGACGCTATCCTGAAAACTGGTCTTTGTTGGAGCAATTCACTACACTGGGCGTGGATGTAATGGGCAGATGGTTTCAGTCCATGTACTGCACATTGGTCGTCACTGACCAACTTTTTAGCATCATAAATTTCTCCAGACAAACGTCTGTTTATAGACTTGCCAAATACCAAATTTTATTTTGCAGTTTATGATGTGTACAGGGAGGGGGGTCCATGGGTGTGGGCTGGGAAAAGTCACTGTCCCCTTAATGTCGACTATAGCTGACAAGCACGTTAATGTCTTAATTAAGAGCGGTAGACCAAAATTCGTTTGTGCTATTAGCTATGACACACCATTAAATGCTCATACGCAAGCAAATTCTAACGTAAATGTTAAGTGCTACTACAACTACACTGTCTTGCATTCTTAACCAATCTGTTTCCTTTTAGAGTAGAACCAGCAAAAAACTGTGAACTAAATTTCAGTTTCAATTATGAGCAAATGAAGCCACAAATAAAATAAAAATAATTTTAAAATGCATAATAGAAAGATCCGGACCTTGATTCTGGACCTTGTCTCTCTAACAAATGGTTTGTGAGGCGTATAAAGAACGTGAACTACTATCAAACATTGCAGCTGCCGCTGTAACTTCCCCGGCACTGGGCGTTGACCAAAGGAGTCGTATATTCAGTTTGACATAAATGCAATATATAGAAATCTGAAATAGACAGCGACATTTGTTTGGCTATTTAAAACTACTCTGCGACTTCGTTTCTGCGCAACAGCACCACTTCTTGTTTTTTTCCTTGAAAAAATTTATGTGGGACTCCTTTCTGGGGCTCAAGAAGCTCCCTGTGCTGGGCAACAACAATGTTAACGCCCTGAATGTCCACCGGGTAGCAATGTAATACGTAGACAGCTTTGATACCTTTCTTCACCTTTAATCACAGCAATATTTAAACTTGTGCGCCTGTCCAAGCCGCCTAAGAGCGACCATCGGTCTTAAGTCTGAGAATGGATCTTTCTCGTTAAACTGAAGCTTGACTTATGTAAACTGTAATTAGTTGCTTTGGTTTGTTAATAGTAGCCTTATCTATTTTGTGCTTAAAAGGCTACGTCAAATTGTAAGTGGCTACTTTGAGCAATAACATCCACAAAATTTGCAGATCGGAAAGCACGTTAAAAGTACAGTGCTTACAATTAACGAAAACATAGGACACCATAAAAAATTTCAGTCAAGAACTTCCAACATAAAACGTTTTACGGAGTTAACCAGGGACGTTTTTTGCTGACATAATGGAAATTTTTCTCAGCTCAGCAACTTTCAATAGCGAAGTAAATCGTCATGACGACTTAAAGCTGACCACACCTTGCTCCAGACAGGATAAAGAAAGCCATGCGAGGGTGGCATGATGTCGGGGCAAAAAGCCAACAAGCATTTTCTTCATCAACAAATAAAAAGTATGGACTCTACTCAAGTAAAATTACGATTCACTTACCAAAAACAAAGTTGTCTGGTCGAAATATCTGTCCAAAAGGTCCTGACCTGACTGAATCCATTGTACCTGGCTCTAGATCTACCATGACGGCTCGGGGGACATATTTTCCACCTGAAATTACAAAGTAGAGCAGGATGTCAGACCTGAAGACCCCAGACAAGACAAAGTCAATCGCTGAGAAAACAAGAATGACATTCGAGCAGGCTTCGTCTGAGAGCACTTAAAATCTTTTCTTCAAACTACATTACCTGTTGCCTCGGTGTAGTATACATTGATACGCTCAAGCTGCAGATCTGAGTCTCCGTGGTAGGTTCCAGTGGGGTCAACTCCATGTTCGTCAGAGATAACCTCCCAAAACTACGGTAAAAGAGACAAGAAGGGCCATTACTCACAAATAAGGATTGAGATTTTGAAATAAATAAGCCTTACTTAAACGAAAGATAATCTTAAAACACACTTAGCATTGGTGTCCTACCTTTGCTCCAATTTGGTTACCACACTGTCCAGCTTGTAAGTGTACAATTTCACGCATCTTGTCGCTTTTTGTCTATGATAAAATATTGTCTTTCGAAGTTTTCTGACTTCAGCAAATTTCCTAGGCAGCTGTCGTCTAATGAACTGTCTTCTCCGTGTGCCCGCTCTTCGATGAATGTGATCATACATGCATATCAAGAAATTTGTTAAGCTTCACAGGCAAAATTCAATTGCTTATCTCTAGACGGAGGGCAACAAAGAAGCCTAAAAGAACTTTGTGTGAAAGACACGGGTAAAATTTAGCCACAAGCTTGCGTATTCAAGTGCAGTTTTTAGCGTTAAATTAATTGAGCAAAATCAAAGCACTTTATCTCTGTCGTGATGAAAACGGACGTAATATTGCCAATTTAAGTGGTTCCAAAATTTGGCATTTACCTCCTTTATGTGGGTTGGAGAGTTACAATAGTGAGGAGTCTGGTTCGAGTAGAATTATGACCATCTGCTGCTCAAAATTCATGTGCTTTGATCGTCGTTTAATGAGGGAGGATCGTTTGTTGAACGTGACGAACTTGGTTTCTCCATAAATTTGAATAGGTCGTCCAGGTAGCTGAATGACAATTTGGGAAACTGCGCCAAAGTTTGCTTGGTAAACGAGTTTAATTTTCGACAGACGTCTTATGAGTCCAAAAGTATTAAAAAAAGCTGGTGCTTAAAACATTTCTTGGACATGGTAACTCAATGAATTTTTGACATTCTGCCCAAGAGGTGTTCGTACATTGTAACCTCCTCACTCTGCAAGGGCATAGATGATGCTTTGTTTCCTTGACTTGTTAACTTCAAATTCCTGAGGCGTATTGTTGTGCTTGGTCGGGGAAAAACAGCAATTTCATGGTCAAAATTGAGTTCTTTATCAATATCATGTACAGCAGGTTTGAAGGTACGTTTCCAGCTAGGTTTTTGGCGTTGTACAAAGCAAATTACAACTTTACTTTGTTGAATATTTACAGAATTGTTAGAAAGTACTTTCTACATCAGATGTGATTATTTTCCGAAACCTTGCTGTTGCAGGTATCTAAAAAATCCATTCTCAAATCGTTTGGTAAATAAAGCAGATACCGTCCTCATTTCCTCAGACCATTGCCACAAAACTGTACCAGTGGGTTAAATGTTATAGTATGAGGCTGGCCCACTTATAGCACTGGGGCTAGAAACTATAGATATTTATGCAAAAGAGCGACACTCGATAAATTCAAGACATTAGAAAGGAGCTACCCTATAGTGTTATTTGCCTTCCCGACAAAAATCCTATCCAATATTCTTATCCTTGATATACCTTTGGGAGCTTTTTTCAAGATGACTGTGGGAACGTTATATATAGATGTGTATGGTTAGCGACTTTTAAAAACAAAACTGGAGAGATGTTGTTTTACAGACCAACATCCTGCGGACAGTTTTTTGGATATTAAATTGCTTTTGATATCCTGTGATTCGATGATAAAAAGAATTAGAATTTTCAACAATGCACACAGCATTGGCATTTATTATTTGTTGTGGTCGTGGAATACCTGTAAATATTTCCCCTTTAATCAAAATATGCTGTGGCCTGCTATAAATAGAAAGTTGCGGAAGGAGAGTTTTTGGGAGACTGCCAATGTCTAAGACTGGTAACGAGTAAGTGGTAAGTATGCCTTGTTGTATTCTAGATGTATATTCTTTTCCCGATAATATGCCGAATACCTTGCAGAGTGAAAGTTCGTGAATGGATGGTTTCCCTCACCTAGAAGAATAAGGAAATTACCTTTTCATAATCCCTTTTCAAGGCAGTATTAAAGCCTTTTTTAACAATGGTGTTTGCTAGGAGCCCTATAATTTATCCAAGCCGCTCTTTTTCACTTCAAACTCACAATAGTATTACAAGGGAAACATTTTGTTATACAGAACGAATAAATACCAACAAGATAAAATAAAATAAATAGTCTTCTTATTTGATCTTGATAGCAAATAAGTTTGTTAGGTGACACAGAATGTACTTACAGATGGCTTTGTACAAAGAGAATGTTACGTTTTTTTTGAATTATGAAAATCCCAGACATGATTATAGCACTTGGATCTTTATTAAATACGGCACTAAATTAGTTCAATTCAATGTTTATATCTGTTGTGTTTCTCGCGAATTAATACTCCTGTGACCGCTTTAATTTTGTGCTTATGTAAAATACTCCTTATAAAAGTTCCAGAAATGAATGTACAAGGTAGAATGTTTCCGACTAAATAACCCGGTAATTAGACGAAATTTACACGACTCCCAGCATCAGAGCACTCACATATTCAAGAAACAAACATGCAATGTCATCAATTATGCAGCTTGGAAATAGAAATGTCCTTTAATACAAGTTGCCATTTGTAAACTAAGGGAAGAGTTAAATTCAAAATCATCCCTGTCAATGACAAAACACTTTAAAGCACAATTTGCACAGTTTCTAAGAGTCTTTAGAAACTAATAAGATTTGTCAAGGATTCTGGAACACCATAAAACCTATTTATACCATCTAGATTTCACCAATTGCTACCTACGTACTCAGCAAATGCTAGAAAATAGAGGGCATAGGATTTTCTGTCAATATGCATGTGAAGTTTGTTCATTTGTGGTAGCTGTTAGCCATTAATCTATCTTTTTTAGTAAGAACCCGTTATTTTCGTAATTGAAGTTATGAATGTGTCCACCACAGCAGCGAACCCGGTCTCAGGACGGCAAATCTAATACCTTCCTTGTTTAGCTGAACAATTCAATAGTCAAGGTCAAAGGACTATTAGTAATTCAGCCCCGATTGTCACATTTACGCCTTTACTTCTGTTCTTGACACAAGATCACCCTGTCGACGTCTACATGAAACTATTATTTAGTTCATTCTAAGACAATACTGTTGTAGATGAAACGTAGATAGCTGAACAATCTTTTTGTGGTACAAAACCTGAAAATCGCCTTGAAAATTTGCGACATTGCGCTAAAAACATATGTAAAAGCTTTTTTCGTCTGACATTCCTCGGAGTATGAAACGTCAGAAAGGAAGGTATATGATGTACATGGCAACCTATTTATAAGAAACATGTAGCAAAACTAGGCCAACATTTACTAGAAAATTGAGAATGCGCTATACTGCATAAGGGCGAGAATTTTCGAATAACTGGCACAGCTAGATCGTCCTTTCATCTAAGTGTATTGGAGTCTATCTACATTTAAACCAGAAAACCAATACTCTGTGGGCAGAACGACTTTGTTTTTTCACTTGGATTCTTCCAATAATGTTTGTTTCTTCATTTTCTCTTTCTTTGTTTCATTTCTTGTCTAGGATTGGCTAGATTTGCTACATGTTTCATATAAATAGGTTGCCATATACTTTCCTTCCTGATGTTTCATACTCTGAAGAGTGTCAGACGAAAAAACTTTTTTAATGGAGTGTCGCAAATTTTCAAGCCGATTTACAACTTTAAGTCTTGTTGTCATATGATTCCCAACAGTGTTGAGACATGCCTTGTTGGCAAGAGATTTCGTCTTTGCATAACGTTTGTTCGCATTGTCTCATGAGATAGTGATAAAAGGGCACCGGAGCAAACATTTGTTGAAGATCAAAGGACAAATCATTTGTAGGCACTGATGCTTTTGAGGAAAGAAACAAGCTTTACTCTTTTGTCAGCCAGTTCTGTTTGACTTTTTAAATTGTTCCATTTAAATGTCATTAATAAAACAACAACTCGGTTGTTGTATAGGAGGCAAAGTGCGATGTACGTCATTTCATTCAATATATCTGCTGTAATGCCTAGTCCAATTCATTCCTTGTTCCTGGGTGTAATTACAACGAATTTTGCAAGCTCTTGTTGAATCATCTGAAGAACCAACAAAACACATCGCGCACATCAGAAATATTTAGAATCTTATCGATTTCAAATGAGTCACATTATGTATCATACGGATCTCCTTTGGTCGCTGAAACTGCGTCAACTTACAAATTCCGAATAGCTTCCTCTTGTTTATTACCATTACTGTTTTCCTCTGTTTCTATTGAAGTGAGGAGTCTTATTGTTTGTGTACAATAAAGTTTATATCACCCATTCGGGAACTTGCTTAATATTTCCGTAGAGGATGTATTCTAAATTAAGTATGCAACTTTACAACGTTAAACATATATGTCAAAACAATTTTTGTTATGAGAAGAATCGTCAAGGAGCGTTGTAAAGAAGTCCAAGCTTACTTCGCAAAACAGTTGCAATAACACGCTATTATTCTCAAGGCAATAAACACTGCAGAAAAGTAGGATCGTCACTTTCGTGTTATCGTATGTTTTGGTAGAAAATTAACAGAAACATCAACGAAGAAAAGGTTCATCAGAACCGTCGAAAGGGAGGTAGCGAGAATATTTGCCAGCTGGCCCGAGGGCTCGAGGGGTCCGCAAGAAATAAGGCATGAAGTTAGCACTGATTTTTAGGAGGCCTTTCCATAGAAAGGCCATGACTCAAGGATAAAAGGGCATGGTGTAAAAATTTCTCCACACCAACTCTTCAAAAATAAACCCTGAGGCTCAGGCCACACCAACTCTCTCGATGGCTCTGAGGTTCATTTCTATCATCAGGGGGTTGTTAAAGGGTGTCTTGCATAAAGTGAAAGACATCTCCCGACTTTGCAATGTACGGAGTTTATGTATCGAGTGCAGGAATACATAAGTAGACTTAAATTAGGTAAATGACTACTCGATATAATAAAGATGCAAGCACAGTATAATCGTCTTATTAATATGACAAATGAAATTTTGTAACGTTGGTTATCGTGGCCCATTAGGCAAAGCATCTCTGTGCAAATCATATGTTCAAAGTCACATGCAGTTTATCTCCTCGTAAATTATAGTAAACAACATGCTGCTTGTAGTAACTAAACGAGTTCAGTAAATAAAAGAGTGGAATTTACAAAGTACTGGGATGCTTATGGAGGCCAGGATCGAGAGGTAGCATGAACAAAATCGCTCAGATTGCCAGGACCTCCTGTAGTAGCCATTTGCTAAATGGGAGAAGCCCTTCTGCGTGAATCGTCGCAATAACATATACACAGAGATTATTTACATGTTACCAAAAATGGATTAAATATTCCAATAGCCTAATGTAGGCAAGGAAAGTACTCACAGAACATTTTACTGTTCTCTCTTTCTTTCCCTTTTAAAGAATCTCTGTCCAGTTGTTAGTAGCAATATTTGTTGACTGCATCCCCTGAGGTGTTGATATATAGATCTAATAACTACTATGGAACATCAGAATCTTTATGGAAAGCGGTAGTTAGTTATTTCCTAGACATTGAAAATAGTTTTGGCTGCTGTAAATGCTGTCTAGTTTAATTTGTATCATTACTCTTTTCTATTTTTGTAACCAAAGCCAATATGAATTAATCCAAAACTTAGTTGCCTTGGCAGAGATCTTTTTCTCTGACTGATTTCTAGTTTAAAGCATACCACTGATCTTTCCTTGTTCTGTAACCAAGATCGATACAGACATATAGTGGACCAGAGGTGGCAGCACGGGGAAGTCTTTGGAGGATGTATCCCCCCTAATATTATCCAAGCTCGACTTCTTAACACATGCAAATCCGAGAACAGAGTTCTCGTAGGGGTACGATCTCCGATAACGGCGTGACTACTTTGGAACATTACGCAAGGAAATGCGAATGGAAGTCAAACGAAATAGCAGGGATGGAATTTGAATTTGGTTTGGATGCATTTCAGGTTTAGTTTGGTCTCACAGCGCCATAATACTGGTAAAAGATAACAGGCTAAGTACGTTGCTGGCGTTGTTGCATAGTTCCAGAAACAAGTCTCTTAGTAGCATGACCGCATTTAAAATGACAACAGATGATGTTTACAGGACCCTTGCCAACTCACGAATTGAGTGTTATGGATAATGCTTCTTAATGTTTTTCCCCAGCCCTCCCCTGTTTTCGTCATGGGATTGTGAGCAAGGCAATGGCGGAGTTAGAAATGACGTATAAATGCCAATTTTTCAGTGCATTATGGACTATTGATTGCTAAGACCACAGAGGATAGGAACCCCAAACAACGTTTCCTACACTAACCGCATTCAGGTTAATGAAAAGAGTTGAATTAACAAAAGCTATTACTGTATGTGTGCTTAGAACTTTCCTTGAATCTGGGCGCTATACTACAAATAAAAGACAGTGGTTGCAGCTTTATCACTATTTTGCACAGAAATATGTACCATTATAAGGTATCTACTCAGAAAACTAAAATGGTAAGAATTTGGAATACCGTAGCTGTTTATGGCACAATTTACTCAGCATCCTCTAGCTTTGCCTTTTTGGCATAGTTACCCATTTCAAACTAATCATTATTGCGAGATAGAGATGAATAGGTAAACTAACACAGTTAATATGCAAATCTATTAGAGATACAGATATACCAGAGATATTTTTCAAACATGTGGCTAAGACTTTTATTTCTATGAGAAACAAAATTTCAAAAGCAAAGCAATATCAAATAAACGTTTAAATAGGCGAGAGTAGAGTCTTTTGCAGAGAATTTAAATTCACTCCATTAAAAACGCATTAGCTGTAATGTTTTGAAAATAGGGTCCCCTGTTTTCAATTTGAAATGGAACTTCCACCATTTCATGCAAATACTCACTGTTGGAATTATTCAAAACAAAACAGCGTCATACTCCCACGCTGTATAAACAAGACCATAGACAATGAATTGTTAACGTTTGTAACCTAAGTTGCAACACAAAATCGATCAAAGGGTATAGTCAAAATACAATTCTCTCTAAACTAAATAACAACTGCGATGAAATAGGAATTGGCTGTGTTTAAAAAAGTTCAGTTATTGCAATGAAATAGAATGAAAATTAGTACTCCATAAAAGAAAAAAAGGAAACTGCCAATTTATTTACTTTCTAGACGTTTCATATTTATTCCTTTCTCTTCGCCCTTGCTGTAGCTATCTCTATACTTGTCATTCTCGAGTTCCCGTTAGTTGGCTCGGATCTGCTTTCATACAAAGTGACTTAAATTAGATTCATTTATCTCAACATTTCTTCGCTTGAAAATATGCTGGTTTTTTTTTATTTTTTAATCTCCAGGCTGATGGCAATGTGATAAAATCATCGGTATCTCACAAAGTTTGTCCCTTTCGTCAGCAGCGATGTCCCTTTTGTACTTGCATTTTAATCTTACTCAAATTCTGCGTCGCGTAAATACGAAATATATAAGGAAAACTGTTACTGGAGCTACTATAGATAAGTTATATTTGTAATAGTGGAAATGATACTTGAAAACCTCTCCCTGGAATATATTTATATAGTCAGGTATAGTGCCTCTTTCCTTCTTTCGCATCTGTATTCACTCTTCAAAAAACCTGGTTTTCCGTTCTGGTTAGAGAGGATGAATTACACGGTAGTTTAACGCTACATCATCTCAAGGGCAGCACCTGGATTTAGCGTACACCCTGTGTACTTCAAAAGAGTATCCGCTATCAAGTGTCTGCTTTCGAGAGATGCTTCTTGTAAGCGTCGAACTCATGGGTCCATCTGTTCTTGAAAAAGCTCTGACCACGTACTCTATATCGAGGTACAACTGAGCATTTCCTTTAAAAAAACTAGTCATTTATAAGCACTGTAATTATACGCTCTGACTGGCTCAAAATTGATTGTATTGGAAAAATCCCTCATGCAGTATTTCATTTGATTTTTGTTATCACCTGTCCATCTACGCTTAAAATACGGTAAAGATAGTTTATGGATTACCGTTAGCCTTTCGCAATTGATTAGGTACTTCTCTGTTGAACTATTAACTTACCAGCGGTTAGAATCCTTTCATTTAGATAGCAGGCTTTTGTCGCAAAAGTTACCATCTCAAAACAGACCTTAGCAGAAATAAATGCCGATGATTGAACTGCCAACAAATGCGAGACATAAAACAACGTTTGTCCTTTTGTGGCAAATGCTGCTGTGTGTTTTGTACATATTTAATGAGAGCTTTAAGCAGGCAATGACTCACTGCTACGAATACTTAAAAGCTACGAAAATTTGCACCATAAGCTCTTTAAATTTTGTCTCCCTGAATATACTTCGGCTTAGCTATGCTCTTTTAAAGTGTAACTATGATGTGATTGCTAATTTTATCTCCACTCTAACCTACAAACACGTTTAAGATTAAATACGTGTTCTACACAAATCTAAACATGCTTTCAAAATTGTCTTCATCTCAATTTTTGTAATATCAATAAACCATGTTTACTTTTTCACTCGCAGTGACTTAAAGATCCATTAGCCATCTAGCCAGCGGCCTCAAATAACTTGGAAAGATCTTGAGTCCTGAAATCATAGCAAAAGATTGCACAAACAGTAAAGTGAGTTGCTTCTTGGTTCTTAAGCCCAAGTCAAACATCGTCCTCTTTAGAGTACGAATCTAATGGCGTATCTTCAAAGTGTGAGGATCGACCCCACTGAGTGCAACAGAAAGAATTTGTAAGCAGCAGAACGAATTACAATCGGCAGAACGAATTAGAAGCAGCAGAATAAATTAGAAGCAGCAGAACAAATTAGAAGCAGCAGAGAGAAGTAAAAGCAGCGGAATGAATAAGAAGGAGCAGAACAAATTGGAAGCTGCAGAACAAATTGGAAGCAGCAGAACGAATTAGAATCAGCAGAACGAATTAGAAGCACCAGAACGAATTAGAAGCACCACAACGAATTAGAAGTAGCAGAACAAATAAGAATCAGCAGAACGAATTAGAATCAGCAGAACGAATTAGATGCACCAGAACGAATTAGAAGCACCACAACGAATTAGAAGTAGCAGAACAAATAAGAAGCAGCAGAACGAATTGGAAGCAGCAGCGAGAAGTAGAAGCAGCAGAGAGAAGTAGAAGCAGCGGAGTGAATAAAAAGCAGCAGAACGAATTAGAAGCAGCAGAGAGAAGT
>JANTCA010091505.1:0-13085 GCA_024741275.1 Chironex yamaguchii
CATTTATTTATCCAATTATCATTCGTTCACTTTTTCATTATAAGAAGGCCAAAGACATGATGTTTTTAGGAAAGGAGATATATGTTTCTGCTGATGTGGCAGCCGATAACATGTCAAATTGTGCCTTTTGTAATACGCACAGAAACTGATAGACAAAAACATTTACTACTATATTTCTATAATGAATACAAAACTCTTTCTTAAAACAGGAAACGTTATATGGGTTCCATGCGTACATTCATGCTTGGCAATAGAGGTAAAAAACTCGGTTCTCACACACCGCTATAATTCCAATGATATAATTCCTGCCCACCCAAAGCAGCATGACTTTGCATACATAATACGATACTCTATACTACACTTATTGGATGACTGCTACTAACACATATGCGTTTGCTCTCGCTGGAATAGCATTAATCCTCGATTACTTCCTGTGATACCTTGACAGGTCAAGGGTGAAATGTCAAGCAGGGGGTTACAATTTTAGGTTCAGGTGAGCTGAGTTAAAGGTGGTGTTTTTCTGCTAAGTAAGAAGCACTTCGTACCGTAGCAGCAGGTAACGTCATCCGGCTAGACGGCGCATGATACGTTGACAGAATCATGAAAAGTTGAAGATGTTGGGCGTAGTGGACGAAAAGTTTCAGGAATACTTATTTAAATTGGCGTGCATTTTTTGTAACAATGTTTTTGACCACGGGATTGTCGATATCCTTGTAAATCCGACGGCGCCAAGTGAGCCTGACACTTCCACCTGAAAGGCATCTTCTATGTAGTTGGCGTTGGACTCAGAAGAATATCCTTCGCGAAACGGTTGCCATTCCTTCTTGCAACGTGACTCAACTATGCAAGATGTCCTTACTTCACCAATACTCTCACGGATTTCAGCGTTTCGGACATGGTCTAAATACAAGACACGCAGTATCCAGCGCTACATTCTATGCATAAAAGTATCCAGTTTCTTCTCGCCTTGAACTTTTAGAGCCCAGGTTTCACAGGCGTACACAGATATCACACACTTGGTGCTTGTGAGGAACATTACGTATCTCTGATGCAAATAATACGTGTAAGCACTGTCAGAGTTTGTCTACAAGAAAGTGCGCAGCTGTCTTAAGGGAGTAGAGTTGAAGATCAGTCCTTTATGAAACTGAATTTTAACATTCTATTTCTATAACGTACCTTCTTTCGCCTTTTAACCTCCGTCATTTAGCATGTTGATCATCACTTGGCTCTTTATCTACACCGAGAAATTTGACTCCATCCAGGATCAGTTCGTTGTATATTCATTAGTATTGGCGATTTTTCGTTTTCAAGCACCCGACAAATTTTCGAGGTACTACACTCATCTCAATTTGAGCAAAACTTTGCATTTGTCTTGTCTTTTCCACATTCGTTACCGACATCAAAACTAAAATGGGTTCAGGAGAAACGAGACAGCTATAAGGCAATTTCCACAAGTCAGAAGGCTTATTGCGTGTGTTAAAGTGAAATTTGTCTGCTCTTTGCGGCCTTTGATTCCATTCATAGGGGTAAATGGTGAAGATCCTTGTGTCGTATTTTTCTAAACTGAGACATTGGAAGTCATAGCGATACTTCATAAAAACAGAAGTTCCTTTGTAAGGTCTCCAGGTGATTTCTTCGATTTGAAACAGGAGTTTTACAGAGTGACACAGTTGCGCTTTTTCTTTGTTGTCACTCGTGATAATTTCTCATGAAAGCTCTTGACAAGAACAATGACCTTGGTTTCACAATGACAGAATGGAAATCAACCAGATATCCATCCCAAAAATTTACCAATATCGATTACGCATATGACTTAGCACTCTACAGACATCTTTGCAGATATATCAATTTTCTTACTTCCGAAAAATTGTGCCAAAGAGTTGGAACCTATGGCAGAACCTATGACAGAATTTGCAAGGTTCACTATGTACACCAGTAGGTGATGTCAGTTTAATTGCAAACAAACACGGGGGCTTCAGGAATAATTTTGGTGAGAGATATGATATGTGATTATCTGGTAATATTCAGTATTGAACTGTAATTGTAATATAACTTTTGTAGGGCATGACAGGAAAGCAGCCATGTCCCCGCAGTTACGCCAGCTTCAGCTCTTCAGGTTTGATTCGTTTTTCAATAATCTTAGAAAACCACTGGAGGCTGATATGCATTTAATATACCTTGTTTATATTATGTAAATTGATTGTATTTTTAACAAATAGATAGTATTACTGAGGTTTGGGCTAGTTTTTGCAGTTCTTTCTCGCCAAGGATTTGTCTCTGTGATGGGCCAATTTCAGCATCAGATGTACTGAAGCAAACCTCTAATCTGTTACTGATTTCATTATTAAAATGGAGGGAATTCATAATACGATGTGATACATCTACAGGTAAACTAGAGAGCACAATGTTTTTGTTTTCAACAAAATGAGTCAAAATGAATGAGGTGAAGACGGATAATGTTCGTTTCTAAAGAATCTTGTTGATCATTACCAAATAAAAGTTGGATTGGCCTCTTACCTTTAATCGGCATGGCACAAGTTATTCGTGCTTCTTACGTTTCATGCAGGCATCTTGTCGCTGAGAAACGTCAATAATATGATTATTAGTTTCTGTCTCGGTGGTCTAATAGAGTTATTGTATAATCCGTGGTTAAGGAGGTTCCATTGGATTAGGCGCTCACTAGCCAACATTTTTGTTTTATGGTTAGTAGTGTACCCATGTTTTTATGTACCCGTGTTTGCTCTGAAAAACTCGTGGGATAAACACAGTTACCATGACTATAAAGTAGGAAATATTTTGTAACTTTACCGCCCTTTTGAAGGAAATAACGATCCATCTGCGAAACGTCTTATCCACTCTTTACCTTTACTTTTACCAACTTGACTTTGACTTCCATTAAAAACGATATGCACATTTGTTCCTTTTTTCTCTGATTTCTATTTTCCCCGTCCATATCTCTATCTGTATATCCAGTACTTCCTTCTTTATGTGTCTTTCGATAGATTGTTCTTTCCTTTGTTATTGCCCTTTCTTACTCCAGCATGTTATACCTACGTTTATTGTTAGGCATGAGATGCAGCATTTTGTAAATAACGTCGAGAGGTATCTGGTCAATCAGATACTTGACATAAGCTGGCAAGAATTTCGTGTTGATCTGAAGACAAAGGCAAGTATCTTTCACTACCAAATATCTGAATTGAAGTAGTGAATTTTGTAACGGTACCGTTTTGTATGGTATTGGAAGGAAGAGACCATGTGGCATGACTTAGACATTTTTAACGCATGTAACGATTATAAGATAAACATTCTTACTTATGAGCCATTTTGGAGATAAAGACAAGGTCTTTGAAAGAGTACAAGGTGTGAGTGAGTGTGTATGAATGAGAGAGATTGTTTGTGTGTGTGTGTGTGTGTGTGTGTGTGTGAGAGAGAAAGAGAGAGAGAGAGTGAGAGAACTGCGGTAGAACGTGCGGAGGAGGAGCCAATGGAACTTTAGACACAATAGAATGACGAAGTATGTAGTAGACGGAAACGAATGAAAATACCACATGTAAAAACATGACTTCAATAAAGTTGTTCGTTACAGTTGCAGGCAAATTTTGTTCTGTCTTTACTATCTCCTTGAAATAACATTTCGTAATTCTCTCGGTTATGTTTGCTATTAGGTACATAATTTGGATGACCTTCACCGGTGTCATGTCGATTATTTGAACAACATTATCTTCAGGTGAGCACGTGCAACATCTGTGTGTATTGATCAAGACAGTTCACCTAGTCGATACATTGTTTTCACTACGTCTAACATTTAATCCTTTGTACTTTACTTTTAGCAGTTAGGCGTATGTTAAAAGCACTAGTATTTCAGTATTGTCCTCGATCGATTGGTTATTTTCTTAGATGGCCAACATATGACAATTTGTGCGTCGTATCATTTTTTTAGTTGTACTTTGTTTGTTTTTCTCTTGTTTGTATGTAAGTAGTCAGTTAAAGATACGCGTGACGGTCATCATAAGAAGTATTGTGGTAGTCAAACCATTATCTGACTGGCGCAAACTGCTACCATGGCAAAAATGTTGTACTTCTAAGTGCAGACACGTTTCCCTTGGTCATCGCCATCATCATCATATGCCGTAGCGACGGGACTTTTCGTGCAGGATGGTACGTACTGCCCGTCTCCACACTGAGCCGTCCTCAGATGCTAGCAAGAGGTGGGGAATGTCCATTCCTGTCCAGTCTTTCACATCTTGGATGTCCTCTTCTCCATAGTCCTCTGCATTACCTTTCAGACTGTTTGCAAGTAGGCCTTTAACTCTCGTTATGTGGCCAAACCATCTCAACCTCCTTGGCCACTCCATGGTCGGAAAACTGTCATGGTCACCTATCGTGTCAGTCACCAAGGTTCTTACTTGGGCATTGGTTGTGTCCAAAGTCTTGTAAATGTTCAGATGTTGATTTTCTAATGAGTAGTTTGCCTTCTTCTATATTTACTAGGTCGCTGCTGAGCAAAAATGCAGCTAAAGTCTTGGACATTATTACGAACATTTTTGCAATGATACTTCAGTTCCATGCACAGCTGTTATCGACTTCATGGCGACTCAACGTTGTGTCCGGGTTCAAGGTTCACCCTTCATTTACGATTATGAGGGCCACACATACAAGCTTCAAGCAGTATGCCGGATTTCTCTTTACGGGTTAGTTTTTGAATTGTTCTATACCTCTAGTTGGATTTTATGCTCTTTACGGGCTCACTATCCAACTTCAGAAATACCTTAGTTATATAGTGCTAGCTTATATGTTATATAAGCTTTTGCTTAGCATTTTACAGTTAAAGAAATGACATTGAGCACACAGTGCTACCTGTAGGCCTCCCCCTCCCCCCTAATTTATCATGTACTGTGTGGCCCAAGGGCAAAGGTAACGGAGATGGGGGTCACCCTATAAACCAAGTATTGTGGAAATGAGCTTCTACGTTTACGTCACCCTGCACACCAAGTATTAAGCGGGTGATACGTAAACCCTTCTTCAATGTTGGACAAAGATATTGGAACTCATATGAAACTTAATAAATGTTCAAATGTTACCCCCTACCTTGCCCAAAAGTCGATTAAAGTTCAAATTATTTCCCCTGACTCCCTAAGCAATGTTGTATTTGAACTGTGGTTGGATATTGAAAGAACAACATTGAATTTGGGCGAGGGGGTCAGGTATATTAAGAAAATAAGTGGAAATAAGTTCAGTTCCAGTATATTTTGTCCAACATTGTAGTTCTTTTTTATTCATACTCGCATATACACCCTCCGTTTTTACTTGTTTGATGTGTTCTTTGTTCCCGAAAGCGATCAATATGGCACATGACATTCTTAATGGGAAGTCACTTGCAAATAGACAACCTTTCATATGTTTTGATATAAAGTGTCTTGACATGCGCAAGTCACTAATAGGAGGTTAATTAACTGCTGTTGTCAACGTCTGTTTACAGACGTTTCTTAACTATATTGAAGCAGAATTAAATAAGAATTAAATATTAACTATATTGGACTTGGTCTAGGATTGCCCTTAAATTTTGGTCCTGGACGCGTCTTAATTTGTTTTCCCGCAAAGTCGTACACAGCACTGGTTTTTTTTACCTGAGGTTAGATTGCGTAATTCTTTGCCTTAAATCTTTTGTATCACTTCCATTTTTCCCTTCCCCCCTCTTTTTCCCTTTCCCCCCTCTTTTTCCCTTTCCCCCCTCTTTTTCCCTTTCCCCCTCTGTATCCCTTTCCCCCCTCTTTTTCCCTTTCTACGACTTAATGCTTTTACTCTGGTTTGTGTTCTTCTAATGTTTCCCCGCTTTTTGTTACCATTTGTAAGAATTTTTTCTATTATATTATTCTTTAGCTTGTTTTCATCTTTCTGTTTTTTGGGTTGTATTTGAATATCTCAGCATAAGTTTTTTGCTTGTATTACTATTTCATTCGATCTAAGTACGTTGTTCGCTGTTATTAATTACATATTGTTCAAGACTTTCACAAAAACCCCTCATTAATCTGTATCAAAGTTTAACAATACGTCAACACCGTAGTTTTGGAATTCACCTTGTAAATAGAGCATAAAAGCTGCATAAGAGAATGTCATTAAAGGTGAACCTGAAATATACCTGTATGGATAGAACAACTTTTAAGATTATGTTGGATGTTGTTAAAAAGCAGGAAACATGTTTCAAAAGCATTATGAGCAGAAGAGACTTCGGTGACGAAAAGCTCGTAGTCCGTATCGCCTTTAACAAATCTTCCGGCTAACTTACAATATTTCTAGCAATCACAAGCTACTTTCTGCGCTTTGCATGTTAGTCATTGTAAAGCAAGGACTTAATACAGCCTACAGTGTAAACGAATCAAGGCGTTAGTATTGCAGTAACTGACAATCATGTTAGGGCGCAATGTGAACGCAGCCTTGCGATGTAGAAATGTCATGCATCACAGTTATTGTCTGTTAAACAAGTTATCACACTTCCTGGTCATTTTGATGATCGATAGTTTCTCAGTAGATTAAGCTGATATATCTTCTGTGATCACGCAAAAGAGGAATTATGTTCCTCAATTATTTGTCAGGTTTGAAGTAGTTCTTATATTCTATTTTCTTGTCTTTAGTTGTTTCAAAATTGGTTCAACGTGGTTATCAAAGCCATTTGGATGACTTTCTGCTTCAGGTGGATTTCAATGGCTTTTATTCGTCAACTAACTTGCAACAGAAGTATTAACAGATACAGAGTTTTCCGTAATCTGTTATTCTTGCTAAGCAATTTAAGTGAAATGACATCAAACCAAAGTGTATTTTTGTATAGTTTTATTTATGTGATAGAGCACGTAGTGACTGTGAAGTTTGTTATGGGATTTATTCTGGATAAAAAAATTGGGGAATTTTGCCGTTGTGGATGTTGTCGTTTGAATTGCCTGTGAACCCGTAGTTTTGTTTTAATTTATTCTGGTTTTTGTTTTAATTTATTCTGGTTTTTGTTTTGTTTGTTTTTGTTTAGTAGCATATTTGTTCCCGAGCGTAGGAAATTTCCATAGCAGGATTAAAGAATTATTGCTTGAGATTTTATGTATAAATTACTTGCTGATGTGATGGATGTTTCAAGCAGCTTATAAGACCGTAAAGACCAATCTTTTCGGAATATATATGATACCTAAAACACACATCGCGTCACCATTCACTTATATATCTGAATTTCTTTTGAAGTTTATAGCGGCGTAACAACGTTAATTGCAGTGAAGCTTTACCCTACGCGTAATTTAGATCGACAAATCAAAACGTACACATCCTACGATGACTAAGCACATTTGATCATCTCATGGTACCTGACAAATTCATACCTATGTGATTACGCATATTCTAGAACGTTTTGGGATGTTCTAACATGTGTCAAGACCAACACTGTACTAGTAATAAAAGCACCTAGTTGGAGTTTCTGTGCATAGGCTATTGAAAGTCCCGACATACTCTCCTCCTTGACTTAGGCTGAGTTGAGCGTATGGCGCATTTTCCCTTTCAAGTCTTTACTTGCTGCCCGTGACAATCTAACCCGGTTTGCGCTCCCACTTTTTCTTGGTGCCATTTGGTCCTCGTACCCGACTTTGTTTTCATCTTTGTCATTGTCATTTTTCATTTTATCCTTGCTCAAGTATCAGTAACTTAAAATGTAAATAATTTTTGCAAAGTTCTATATATCTATTTTGGCTTATGTTTTTTAATTGCTCTTACATTTTCCTCTCACTCAAATCCGTCTATTTTCTTTATTAAACCTTCAGCCTTGTGTATTTCCAGTAGCTTCCAGTGGTGTTATTTCCTTTAGTAGACCTTCAACCTTGTATTTCTTGCATTTGCTTCTAATGGTTTTATTTCTTTTACTAGACCTTCAACCTTGTATTTTTTCCATTTGCTTCAAGTGGTGTTATTTCTTTTATTATATCTTCAACCTTGTATATTTTCCATTTGCTTCAAGTGGTGTTATTTCTTTTATTATATCTTCAACCTTGTATATTTTCCAATGTTTCTAATGCTGTTATTTCTTTTATTAGACTTTCAACCTTGTATATTTTCCATTTGCTTCTAATGCTGTTATTTTCTTTTGCAAAAGCCATATCTCCAGCCTGATCTCGTTCTTCCTGCGCAATTCTTGTAAATCCATTAGATATCCATGTCTCAAGCATGACCAAAAAAATCTATTTTCTTAATAAGATGGCAGATCCATTTATCATAATCAGCAGCATTCTCAAAAGCGTCATTATTATGAAGGCCTGCGCCATCAGCTATTTGAGATCCTTTTCTATGAAACGGAGGTAATGGCAAGCAGCCTATTTCATCATAAATGCCTGTCGTCTTGCATTCAAAGTTGGTTCTACTTCAATGATGACTGTAGATAATTCACTACATGTTAACTGTGCATTGCTCTAGATCTTGTTACGACAACATATTAAAGTACCACCCATGCGAAGGAAATATCGGCAACTATAGTTTTCCTATTGTCTCGAACCTTATTAGAATACCAAACAGGAGGCACGTATGGGTAGATATACTTCCTGTTCTATGAAGACGCATCATGTATTATTCTTACTTTTGTTGTCTCAGCCAAACTACGTATCAATGCTTGGTGTGACAAGTACATGTAGATTCTCCGGTTTCTATCCCATGAACATTTTTGCTGGTTCGCTCCTCAGACTTAAGATTTGCTCTTTCTATCCATACAAACTCTTCATATATTTACAGGAAAGGGATTTATGCTCCACCATCTAAGTGGGTTTGTCGACTCATTGGATAGCAAGAATAATTGAAGTTTATCATGTCATGAGTCGTGACATTGGTGTTTTGACATTGCTTGATTATTAAATTTACAGGAAGACATTACTGGACAGAAGGTCTTCTACAGGTAAAGAATTGTAACATTTCCGAAAAAAACAAAACAAAAGCAAGATGGCACTTGCATTGATAGAATAGCAATGTAGTTGAGAAGCTATAAATCAAATATGAAAATGGTAGCCAAGTCAAATAATAACAGCTAGAGGTGAAACAAAACTTGATGCCTCAAAGAGGAACCAAAAAGACCTGTGGAACATGTACCCTTCATGCTTAACGAGCAAGTCAGCTTTTGAAATGTACAGAGTTCTTCCATTACAGCGTCGAAGAAAACAAAAACTTTACCTGAAGATTGCAAACCCACCACACAAAAAAGCTTAGTAGTATATAAATTTCTGTGACAGTATCAAACAACATGTTCCAGGTTACAGAGTACGCCAAGCATCAGTTCTTCGTAGAAAACAGCCATCTCGTTGTTGCATAGCTAAAGCGACTGCCAAAACGTGCGATTCTGATAGGCCCTTAGTTACTGGAAAATTCAGAATGCGCCAGAATTGATAAGGACAAAGTTTTGGGATAATCTGCATAGCTAGATCGTCCTTCCATCTGAATGTATTGAAGTATGTCTACATTAAACAGAAAACAGGACTTTGTAGGCAGAAATTGTTTGTTTTTTCACTTGGACTATTCCAACAACGCCTTGTTTTTTCACTTTCTCTTTGTCTATTGTTTTCTTTCTTGTTCATGGTTGGCTGGTTTCGACGCATGTTCGTTATGCCAAAACTTTCCTTTCTGATGATTGATACTTTGAAGACTGTCAAACGAAGAAAGCTCTTAAGAATTTATTTAGCGCAATGTCGAAAATTCTCAAGGAAACTTTCAAGTTTTGTGCAACAAAAGATTGTTCAAGCAGAATTGTCTTGATTATTGGCTTTGTCATTGTAAAACATCAAACTCATTTTCATTATAATCAAGTCTTATATTATTGATGAAAATTCTCTGTGTAAGTTACTCATATTCCTTTGCAGTCTAGAAAGGTCAATGTTGAATGGTTTTGTTGGTATTTCTTTATTTAAATGGACCAAAACGAGACTATAGCTTATTATGATGTCAGTCTGCCTAGATTAAATTCGCAAGAGACCAGCTGTTTGGCATACTGCTGGATTACAGTCGAAAGTTTAGATCTGTTTCATCACTGCTTAGCTGTGATAATGTTACGCCATCATCTTACAAATGAGACTTGCACATTGTTTTACTACTGTTGGAGCTTAGTCCTCGATTGTCTCAAATGGAATTTTTGTTTTATTAGCCCAACCTCAAATATTCTCCACTTGACGAAACAATGTGATAAGGATGGATAAATGTCAGGAGTTCTGTTGCACAACTAATTTGCTTTTCAGTATCCGTGACGTGGCCACGCTTTGATATTTCTATCAAGATACCTTTGCTATTTTCTTTCATAAAGGAATAAGTGCAAACTACTGTAAGTAAATTGTGTCCAAAACCTTTAAACTTTCTCCACATACTACTTAGCTTTACATAGCCAAGAAGAAGTATAAGGACATGCGACACTCGTATTCATAACCATTATCACACTGTAGTTTGCAAGAAAGGCTAGGAAGCATGGCCACCACCACGCAAGTGATTAGAAACTTATGTTTCAGAAACTCACGTGCAGTGGGTCTCATCAAAGAGACTGATATATTGTGATTTGGAGGTTGCCCTCTAATATATGCAGGAAAACCCTCGCTATATTAACAATTCAGATAAAGTATTTTCGTTACCAAAATAACTATCGATGGTAGAAAAAAAGAGTTTATAGCAGCTCTGCACTTGCAAATTGTGACAGTCAATCTCTGAAAGATACTTTTTTTCAAAATGTGTACACCATTTCCAATTAGGAAAGTGACAACTGATAATATGAATTGAAGAACTACCATACTAATGTAAAAGGTTATTTTTGTCTTTCGCCAGCGAACTCGTGTAAAAAGTCGGAATGGCTGTTGACAGGCTTTGCTTCTCTGACAGCTCGTTACAAATACCCCTTCAAACGTCGAAAAATTGATGCTTGTCAAAAGGTGGAACCAAATTTAATAGAACAAGGTTTTAAAATCGGAAGTATATTACGACTGGAACTTAACTGGCGGCCATCTTCAATTGGATCTTTATTACATGATGGAGTTTTTATCTCGATGACAAAGTTGTGGTCAGCGGATGACTTGACCATGTGAAGCATAGATGTTCAAATTGCACCATCGAAATAGAAGTGGTGACTTGTCATTATAGTCACTAGAGATCTTATATATTTTATGTAAAATTTATGGAATATCATGTAATATTTTAAATTCGCATATTTTGACAGTATTAAACAGGTTTAGTATTATTAACTGATTTTAAATTTTAATATGGCTTCTGATACAAGACCGCCTGATTCATGGGAGTCGATAGATCAGGAGTTGTCGGCACTCAACGTGAACGCGAAACCTTTCGTACCAAATGTGAATGCCCCGGTATTTGTTCCAGCTGCCTTGAGGAAGCAACAGGATGGTACGTTGTATGTTCTAACATGTGATAATTAAGCATGACTTCAGTTTAAGCAAAAGATATTTAGATTTGTGTTGTAATTTAGGGCCGTAATAGATTAATGAATGAGAGTAAGAAATTGCTTGTATTTGCCATAAGATAAAGCCGAAGTTCGAAGCTAACGTGGTTATTATTATAACTACTTCTGTTCATTACACAAAACCGCACTGTCTACTGCCAGGAAATTTAATATATGTTCCCTATTATAACAGCGTATCTAACTTGTAAGTTAATTCGCACAGTGGGTGAATACATGAAACATCGAAGAATGGTCGACCAAATAGCCAGTCGTATGTTGCCGTCCATTCATAAGGATTCATAAGTAGTATAATGCTTTGTTTTTTCGTTTTCTCTCTGTCTTTTTTCTTTCTTGTTTATGATTTGCTTGTTTCGATCGGCAATAAAGGTTGGCATATATCTTTACTTTCCTTTTTGACAATTCATACTCTGTCTCTGAAGAGTGAAGACACAAAAAGCTGACATGTATATTTGTAGTGCAACATTTTCAAGATGATTTTCAAGGAAAAGAAAAAGATTGTTCAAATTCTAGAAATACTTGTGCAAAGGAACAGAGAAGTCTAAAGCGCGATTTATAGTCTTGCTGCACAACTATACAGCAGCGTTATAACAGCAAAGTCATTTCAAGTAAAGTGTCTATAGTTTGATGGCTGGATGGTGATGCAGGATTTCTATACTCCTGCTGTGATCCAGCAATGTTTCAAACTGGTCGTTCCTTATTTACATAATTTGGGCAGAAAGAAGCCGTACGATTTAGGTTATGAAAATGTCGAGTAACTCAAGCCACATCCATATTTTAGACTTGGGAATACAATCGGATATTTAAGTAGAGACATTTGATTAACAAACTAGAACTATGATGAAGATTAATTTTGCTGTTTTGAGTGGCAAGAAGAATGTTAAAGATAGTCAACATAGAACGCTATCAGCAATTATCAGAATTTTGCTGTAAGCAGAAATAAACCTGCTAAAAAGGTGATAGCCCATGTGCTGGATAGATCATATGGCAGCAAGGAAAACCCCAATTTTGCATGTATGTCACCACAACCAAAATTCCATTAGCGAGGGAAAGTAACAGGAGCTCACCTTCATAAAGAGCTCACCAAGTAGATTCCTCAACCCTGGTATGGAATCATCTATGCTTGGTAACAAGTATTCTAACAAAATAGGCCTACACAGTGCACAGATATTTACAGTGACCAGTGGTTTACACTTTCTATAGTGTAATGTACTTAATTTGTAGTTTCTAACATGACTTGCAACGCCCAAACACTCTCGCGTCATTTTCTTGCCTGCAGGTATGTAAAGGTGAGTTAAAACAAGACAGCATTACATCCTCCAACTTGTTCCACACTTGGTTTGAGTCTCCCTTTACAGCATGTGCCCTCTGGATAGTCCATGACCAGCATAAGCATTGTTACCTCATTCCATGTACTCTTTATGTCTAACAAAGTTTTTATATATGCATTTTAATCTTTAAGATCACACCTTCTGATGAGTGTTTCTTTATTCATCTAGCTTTATATGATTGCACGAAGTGCTTTATTGGTGAAAAAGACCTAGTAAATGGCAATGAGCTTGACAACTGGCATTTAATTTACAGTCTATTGTAGCAAATTTCTGAGCACAACAACTGGCTGTTAGGT
>JANTCA010091506.1:0-13085 GCA_024741275.1 Chironex yamaguchii
TCTAGCACATACACTTCTAAGTTAAACAATAGCAAATAAGGTATCAAGACCTAAATCAGTTGAATTTGACTCGACATCCATCCATCGTTTAAATCCAAGTGGCTCTTGTGTTCAGTAATCTAACAGTACATCATTAGATTTAGACGACAAATTCGTCATGGATTTAATTATAACATTGAATTTAACAGGCCGGATATTTGACACAAGATCGACGTCTAAACTGGGCCTTAAACCTGATCTAAATAGCATTTTTAGATGGTTCTGGACAAAAAAACCAGAGTTAAACACATACCCTATTAGCATTAGAATAGAATCAAATGTATTCACCCATAGCAGGTTGGCCTGCCTCGATAGCGCTACTCATGACACCAGGGATTAAAAAAAATTTACGTACCCTTTCCAGTTAAAAAATGTTACTTAATAAAGCAAATAACTATTTGACTATCAAGATGACCAAGCCATGTACGGCCGCTTAAGCTGCCTTGTGATTTTCTTTATGGGTAATATGCGACATTTGATGACTTAAACACTGGGTACGTAAGACAGGCAAAAATCAAGCAGCTTTGAGAGCGAATAAGTACGGTCATGAACACGTGAAAATTGTACATGATTATAAGTTTGCATGATTGCCCTATTTACTCACTACCACGGCAATTTCATCGTTTCCGTAATTGTGTGCAAAAGTTGACAAATTTGTCATCTGTATGACGCGTCATAATCATTTCCATGTTTGCTTATCCGCATTGTTCAGCGGTATCAATTGCACTACCATGTATAAAAGCCGTTTATAAGGCCATGAGGGACAAGCAGTAAAAACGCCTAAGGAAAAACATCTTTTATGTGGTTTACTTTTAAACTACTAAAAATTTCTCAATTCTATGTGTACCTTTTCCAGATATTAATGCATCACATGCCGCTTGAACAGTGCCATGTAATCGAATTGCTTCCTCGGAGTACTTCCGATCAAATCCCATATCCTATTAACGGAAAATTAAACATTTTTAATAGATGCCATTAGACTTACATACTCGAACCTATTTGCATAATTCAAGCAATTATGCAAGCTTCTCTGTTGCCTTGGAAACAAACCCAAAAGCACGTTTGCGGATTTTTGAAAATTTTGAATTTTACTTAAGGCTAGTTCACTCAACAGAAGCATGGACATAAATTATATATTGCAGTATTTGCAAACAACAAAAGGCACACGTTCAATGCAAGTTTTAACCTGAAAGCTTCATCATCGGCAGCTATTTATAAAAGACATCTGAATACCTGTTATCGAAGAATGGCAGTATCATATATAAGACCACAATTCACATGATACATACTTCACAAAACTTGTCAACAACAAGGTGACAGCTGGTCAGGTGTCACGTTGTAAGTACACACGTTTTTCAGCCGGACGACGCGAGGATAGACAAACCAACTGCTTTCAAATGATCTGTTAATACTAACTAAAAGGATCGTGACATCATGTTTAAAACCGAGCTACCAATTAGTAATTACATCACCAGACCTTCACAATACAGTTTAGCGGTTTTATTATCTACTTCTAAAATATCTTTCAAGCATGCATGCAATGAGCCAATGGGCCTTTTAGTGGCTTGATTATGTTAGCCGGGTTATACGGTATTATACGGTATTATACGGTATCAGCTGCCAACTTATTCAAAGTGGATTTTAAGGACAAACATAACACCAGAACATACCATAAGAATGATACCGGAAACCAAAAAATATCGATTGCTCCTTACTTCGTCCTCCGTTTACCACAAAAGCTACCGGATCTCCCCATCGATCGACAAGGCTCTTCAAGTGGCAATGCTATTACGTCCTCGGGTGCAGGCACAAAGGGGCGAGACGACTGCACGCCCAACTGCACTGAAGAGCTATTGGGTCATAACTCCATAGCACTAGTTAACTGATCCAACTTTACGTCTTTATTCAGCGTATCAAAGGCATACGCATTCAATCTAGCACCACAACTACCTCGCACTGGCGTAATTACTGGATATACTACTTCAGGTTATTCGAATATCTAACTCGTGCCTTTAAACTTAAAAATAAGAATACAGCATACTTAAACATCAAAATATTCAAAACATCAGTCCTCCAGCTGTGTTTTTAGCAAATAACACAATCTGACCCTTACTTGACACGAAGGTGACCATGCAGACACCCAATTGCCTTCCATGGGAATTTCATGAAAAGAAGCAAGTAACGTATAACCTAACACTACAGAAGCTTTGCAAATTGCCTCTAATAAAGACGCAGGGCTATGGGCAAGAATCACTGTCCTTTAGAGGGAGTCTACTCCAGAATACGCTACAAGATAGTATTCAAAATGAACCAACACTTGCGGCATTTTTATAAAGAGCACCAAAGACTGGGCTGGCGATAAATGCACCTGCAAAATATGTACCTAACTTTCTTTCAGATTAAGTAAACTTTTTGTAAATAGTTGGTTTGAATTAGTATGTCTTTAGTTACTATTGTATATACCAACTTCAAATACGGATTAAATAAAATTTCAAATTGGTGACGGTCTTACGAACCATTGACACCTAGTGTATTATCTATGAATAAAATGCTAAACGTAATTTTAATCAATTTTTTCTCTAATTGCATTGTAAACAGAAAACAAACAATACCTTTATCGCAATACTTTTGCAACTGTGTTCAATGATTATTCAAGTCACTTACTATCAATATTTGGACTCGGACCCTAGCCAATTCAAACTGTGCATCTTCACAACTAGCATCCAATTTCAAAACGTCTTGAAAAGCAATTTCAGCTTCTTCATACCTCTGGTTGGACAAGACAGAATTTAACGTCTGTCAGTATCGCGTAGCAACAAGTTAGTAGAAGTGAAGAAACAACTTAATGCAGGACAAACCCGAAATTCCAAAGATATGACCAGCTGACATAATTATGAATGCTCTCTGAAGAAAACAGGGCAAAACAGTAACAACCTAAAAAAAATATCGTCTGCCCAAATATCAAATACAAACTGGGAAAGATTCATGGAAAAATAACATTCAAGCCAAAACACATGAACAATACAAAACACACATGCTAATGCTAAGGGTTGGTCATTACACGAATGACTAGTGCCCTAGCCTGGGGCGCACATGGGGGTACTTCATAAAAAGCACGGCATTACTTACAAAATACATTGGCAGTAGCATCAGCAATGGTTTTTATGAATCAGTGAAACATTCAAAATTTTGCTGAAGGATTTTTCTCGTGGGTTTCTTCTACTAAAACATATTCGTTTGATTTGTGCCACACGTGGCAAGACATGGACTAACTTGTAAAAAAGTTGATAGTTCTAATAATTTGCGACATAACACATAAAGCACTCTTCTCGATGCACAGCAATTCGTCAAACAGATTTCATGAGTAGCACCACAAACGTGTTCACCATTCACTTCATACTTGTGAACAACAAAACAATTTATTCCAGCTGTTTCAGTCGAAAGGGCTTTTCGTTAAAATAAAGACAAGGATATATTAAATTTAAACTAAAGACTTGAGTAATATTATCCATAGAATCACTTTAAAATAACAATAACATATTTACCCTGCAATGGCTACATTTATTTCTGGAATATTGTCAACCTGCAGTGTTTTCCATGACAACAAAAAAATATACTAACAACATCAACTTGGAGTAGTTTCCACAACAGGAAATATCGGCTCTCATCAGCAGCACCTTCCACAAACCTGGCCATTTTAGTACGACCTCGAATTTCCAGAACCGTGTGTTCACATCCAAGAGGGAGGGGAAGCCACTGCATGGGTTGGACGTGTTGTAATACCTGCCAAACTTTATATCACAGCAATCAATGAGTCCAAGGGTCTGCTGGAAGAGAATACTCTTCAGTACTGCAGACTCGCACCAAGATTTCCTTGCTCTGTTTAAATGGTACGAACCGTTTCAGTACGCACTTCGTGGTTAATCGTCCTCTTGCTTACACTTACCTTTATACCTGTTAAGGCCCTGCCTTTTCTAAAATATCCTTTTGCCCACTCGGGAGCTAATGAAACTGCCTCGTTGGCATCTTTGAGTGCCCTTGAAGAGGAAAGTACAGGATGCCTGACATTAATTTTCCGCCATGTCGCAAGACAGGATTACAGTTAGAAGACCTTGCACAAGAAAACAGTCTAAATGTACTTTACCACCCAACAACATTCCACGAGATCGATCACACGGATACATATCATAGTAATATATTTCCACAAATACAATCACAATCAATCATTATGATCACCACCAAAGTGGCTTTAGAAATGAAATATAGTCACGAGGATGGCAAAAAATCATTCCGTGAATTCGCGAAACGTAGATTGTAGCGTAAGCCAGACCTCAAGAGATCACAAATAAGTTACTTGAACACTAGCCATATTGTAAAATTGCCAGAACGACTAAAACACGCATCATGGGTGATGTAGCGACAAGGAAATAAAAATGGCAGCAACTTCACCCAGGACGCTCCAAGAATAACACGACCACGACATGATATTTAAATGGACGACTTAAACGGAAGTGAATACAGCTGTCTTGAGGCGTGTTTACGCGAGCAAATCATGAAACGAGTACCAACCGAAATCACAACTGAGGACAAAATGTTGACGTCACACAGCAAAAACACGGTGCAAAAGCTTAGCCTCTTACATGTGTACACCAACGAGAATACATACATAAGGTGATAGCAAAGACACCATGTGGAATACAGGTTTGACTTTGGAGCAGCAACCTTGCAGAGAGGCACCGGGAACAGACCACCCTCGTTAAATGCACTGTACACGCTAAAGATCTCTGTGCTAGGATTAGCGGGGGTAGGGGGGCATCTAAAAACTTTATAACTATTGATTACATTACACTGACTTTATTGATATTTCAACCATTACCTTGCAAAATACTGATCTTACCTTTCGAATTTCCCAAGTCGGTCATAACAGTATGATCTATTTCCAAAAAATCTATGAAACGAGACAAGTGATATATCAGTAACATACAGACGAAGAAAACCCTGGCGTTAAATTCAGCTTATTGATCATAGTGATCTCAACCACCCCACAAAATGTGTTCAAAGGCTGGCAGGTCGTCGGCATGCATTTCTCGATTTGTTCTTTACATTTAACTATTTTCCGTCTTTCTCGGTCTCTACTAAGGTTTGCTCGCCCCTTATCTCAATTTTGATTGGTTCTACGCGTGCCTGTTTGGACCGAGTCCTCTTTTGTGTATAATCTGTGTACTACTTGTACAGCCTTGTAGGTTGAAAATTCGCAAAAAGATAGCCTTTTCCCAGTTTTATATTTCATTCGATGTCACTGCCAATGAAGTACACAATGTAGTGAACAGGGCAAAGTCAATGCAATGAAATAATTCGAAGTTGAACAAGATTATAACAGCCTGGCAACATCACTTCAGGAATCAAAGGGAATTTTAGAGCTACGCCACGGAGAATATTATGACTGCTATTGTCAATCAAAGTCAATAATAATGGTCTTAATTCAAACAGCTGTTCCCGATCCATCAATACTCCCGTCCTTAACCTATCACGTCCTTGTTTTTTTTCTATAAAATTGATCTAACCGCATTCACTAACTTTGCCCGTCGCGCAAAGCAGGATAGTAGGAGCTATAAAATAAAGACGGGGGCTTACTAGAAACAATCTTTTCCCCCAGACAGATCACCCGCGTTACAGATGCTACTTCTTCACCCCTCGACGAAAACAAGTTAAAACAAGCGTATTTTCCTTAGAAAAAAATTTTCTTGAGAAAAACTGCTGCTACAAAATACTGCTGCTACATTTTGTTACAATGCGATAAATTCTGATGGGGAATGAAACAATTAACTGCTTAAGTTACGTAAGTGTCGTAAGTGTCATTTCCACGTTATAATGACACAAATATTCTTACAGGACTTTATTCTGCTTCATAAAATTTTATTCTACTCTGCTCTCATCTCCATATTTCTATTCCTTCTTATTCCTGATAACTTGTCTTTTATTGATTTCCTAGTACTCTGTCATTACTTCAATCAGACAAAGACCTCAACTATTCATTTTCCTGTAGCTCTCTAATCCCTTCGTCTGTAAATAATGGGATCAACCACATTCTCAATTAAAAACATTAAAATCCTCACTGACATTTCAAGAAATGCCCAAATCCCTTTTCTTTTCATTACAAATGGCGAAGTATAAATCTACCTCATTTGGCAGGGTCTTTCTTTTTCTTCGTCTCTTATCTGGAAAACCCAGATTTCGCCTCTGCAAAGTACTTCTAGGAAATAAGACTTTCTTAAGGGTAGTGGGGTATTTCTTCCAAATACTAACTCTCCATAAAACATGTTTTCGTCCTTGCATGGAGAACTCTTCACGTAGTGGCGAAAATAAAACCATTCACCTTCAAACCAAATCAATTTATTTCAATGTCTCAACAGCGTCTGCTACTGGCCTCCCTGCTTCTAGCTACCTCCTTTGTCACACACACAGCACATAACAAAATACCACAGAATGTTACTCTCACTCTCGTGTCAATAGATATTTTTGAAATCTTCCTCTTATGCTCTGGGCCTGCCCAAAATCTGGAACACACAACAGTAGTCCTAAAGCAACTATCAAAGAACTTAAAATATATCCTATCTACAAATGCCACTAATAAAACTAGTAGCACTCTGAGAGCGCAAACCTTCGCCAAGTTAGTATTATTATTCAATTAAATGGGGTTTTCCCACGATCTCTTTGACTTCATATCTATTGTTGGCTCATCTTTCACTAGCACTATGAAGATTTCACTCCTGGATCCAGACAGTGATACGGATCACCACCAAAATCTAACAATCTTCAAGTTAGCCCATTTCTGATCTATCATGAAAATTTCGTCAAAATCCGATTTGCTAACAACCAACCAAAAAGTTTTTAATTAATTTGTTTTATTTTATAGTCATACTAGCCCGACGGCACTACAATTTTGTGAAACGGGCAAACCAACCAACCCCAATGAGAACATAACCTCCTTGGCAGACGTAAAAAGTAAAGATCATTTCAAAATTTCATATTTAATTTTGCATCTACCTGAAATCACTTGGATCTAGCTGAATCGCTTGTGTGAACATTTCCACAGCTCCATTATAATCACCTTTTAAGGCTAATTTATTCCCGTCAACCGCATATTCCCTACTTTTATAGACAATAGGGTCCATTTTAACACTTTTTTGATCCACTTTTTCATCTTTATTTTTATTTTTATTAATTAATTTTTCCTTATGACTGTTTATTATATCCTTCTTGCTATTCTTATTTGATTCGACATCGTCTTTTGTATGCGACAACTGCGTTGTCGATGGCTGGTTAGGGGTAACTGTTGGTGCCTTGCTTGCAGCTTTGGCGAAAAATGCACTGTTTGTATCAATGTGATCCTAAAACAATAAGAAAGACGAGGTTATCGATCATTAAAATCGTGTAGGATATAAAATTTGTAGAGACCAGTTTTCACATAACACTCAAATATTATATCGAACCCCCCCTAAATTCTGTGGCTTAAATAGTGCCAGGCAATCGACAAGCTACATAGTTTTCATAACATAAATACAAGTATACTGTAGAAGGTTGCATTCTTAACGAATGGAGGCTATGCAAATAATCTACTATTTCAGTCATATAATATCATGAAATTCTGTCAAGTAATATTTTTAATGAATACATACACTTTTAAAGACAACGTGACAAATTTCGTGCTAAAAACCATCATTTCAGCATAATAATGTACGCAACAGATCAATAGTTCCCAGTCCAAGACTGTAGTTACAGCTGTAAAATCACACATGGAATTTGCTGAAGTTGAACACGACGGTTATCTCAAGTACTTTGTGGGCAAACAAGTATGAGGACTGACTGTTGTAATAACTGTGGCTCAGTTTGAAGTCGAGAATTGCGTAGACTGTTTTTAAATTTATATAAACACCTAAATACTTCTATAGTGTTGAGTTGTTTCAGTCCAGCTTGTTGTAGTTCATGTTGATGTCATGGGATACACCTTGAATAAGATCAATTTGTGCCTTGGTCTAACGGACGTCGAGGTACGTGTCTGAAGAGACAACAGATGAAATGAAACAAGTAACTTCTATTAAAAGGATTTCATATTTTTACTTGATCTATTTAAAATTCATGTTTCAACTTGTCTAAAAATCTCTCACAAATTTGGATTTGTTGAAACATTTTACCTCAACAAAATTTAGACATTTCAACTTTTTCGCCGATAAAAACTTTTGTGTAGTCCATCAACTACAAAACTGCGAGTTTCTTCGTAAATTATATGTCTTATATTCCTTAATTTTCGAACTTTGTCATCTATGAAATTTATAATTTGATGTAATATTGAAACTCGTTCAAAGGACTCGTACTGGAACCTGATCGTCGTCTTTCTTTACATAATGTAAATTATTGCTCAAAAAGTGTTTAACGACAAGACTTTGCTAATTAATAGTTACTAATTAATATAATTGATAAGGTATTGTCCGGAAATCTTTTCACCGAAATTGGCAAACGTGTCCAACAACACCTTCGCCGAAGGTTTGCCGTCCGAGAATTTTTTGTTCATTATGCATTATATCAATGAAGTAGGAAATCATACGATAAATAGATCAATGATAAATACTTACATCATCCGAGCTGCCAGGGTCATTATTTAGTTTCTTTTTATTACTCTCTTTTTTATTGCTTACGTGTCCATTTGCTACAGTAGAATGAGTATTTATATGTTTTTGCAATATAGTTTTCTCTTGTATTTGACTTGGCTTTTCATCATGAACTATTTTTTTCTCAGTGTGTACACTAAGTGGTCCATTCATCATGTTCCCTTTTTTCACATTCAGACCAGCTGTACTTTCCAACTGTGTTGTACTTTTTTGCTTTTTATCTATTACCTACCAAGGAAAATAACATTGTATGCAACTGGGCCTACACATACCTGTTACCGACAAATGGACGTAATACTCAAAAGGCATTCCATGCATGACATTTACCGTACGCATATAACAATGGCATTTAATAAACTAACTGGGCCCCAAAAAGTAAGATGAGAATTCAAGAAGTCTTTGAGAGAAAACCCTAGGTTGTAGACCACGAAGCACTCATCCATATCACTAAACGCACTTCGTATCGAAGGCTACTAAATCCAAAGCACAGTGACTCGATACCTTTCGATATATCAATCACAGGTCAGTTTAGGGCAGTCAATGGACAGCAACACGACAATCTGCCAGTTTGAGTGCAATTCAGTCCGTTTATAAGAAAACTGTCCGCTATTGAGAGGTGTCCGCTATAGGGAGGTTTTACAGTATGGTGAATATAACATTGTCCCGTTCTATAACGGGACACAATATTGTCCCAAGCAGTGGGTGCACCCAACTCGTGACCCAAACCGTTCACACTCATTATAGGAGACATTGCAGAATAACCTCAGTTATCAGCAAAAAACCCCAAAGATATTCGTACCAAGATTGGCGCAAAAACATGGGTTGCTACTAGCTGTTAAAGTGTACAAAAAAACTACAACAAAGACGTCACAAGGTGGACCTGCACAGAAGATATTTGAAAATGTCGATAACTACTCGAACTGTGCTTCGCTACGCCGAAGCTGCAGGCGACTGAACGTCAAATGTAAATGCCATAAAGTAGGAAGGAACTTAATTCGCTGCTTTACTTAACATCATCTTATTTTGTCTGCGTTAAGAGCTCGTGTAACTAAAATACAATCACAAAAAATGCTAACAGAGTATTCCGCCTCTAAGGCAAAGTACAAAACTTTATATTCAAAAGGTCTAGCAAATAAAACCGCTGCAGAGCATAGAAATTTTCTGGGGTCCTAATACTTTATTGGTAAACCTTCAAACGCACATTACCTTCCTCTGCCATACGATTATCCTTTCATGACGGCTTTCACTGTGCTGAAGTGTAACTTTCAATATCATTTGCGAGGTGTAGACATTTCGTACGTTATACCAGCACACGATAGTAAGAGTTGATGTGTTGTGCAAGAATAGCAATTACCTTAAACATGCATGTAAAATATGGAAAAAACTGACATATACCAGGCAACATACCATCTACCTGATATACTACCGCGACATTTTGTAGGTTTTATATCACTAAGTGCAGTTGACACTAAGCGACCAGCACACTTTGATCCGTACACAAGCAAACAGGTACGCCGTCTAATGCAAGTCAAGTAACCCTGTTGTTGGTCATTTAGCTGGAATCCATTACCACCTGTAAATTCTGTAAGACGAGCAATACAATCATCTATCGTTACACCTGTTTGTTTACGGAACACAGGCATGTTGTTGACAAGTTCCGAAACATTACCTCTTCTTGTTTTAATTTTTCTTTCTCTTCGCGAATCTTTTTTTCTTTTTCCCTCTGTCTTCTTTTCTCTTTTTTTTTCTGGAAATAGGGTAGGCGACAAAGTTAAGCAAAAATAAATTACAAAAAAACAAATAGCATTACTAGCATATTTAAGCTAACAATATTAACGAAAATAGGAAATGAAGAATCTTTCGTCCATTGGGCGTCTTGTCTCAGTAAATTGAAATAGACAGGGGGGCTTGTGGAACAGAAATGTAGTTTTAGTGTAAACAGACTCCAACTAATTGCAAGGATGGCTATGCTCTTACAGCTAGATCGTCCTTTCATCTCAGTGTATTGGAGTCTTTCTACAATAAAACAAGAAAACCAGGCCTCTGTAGGCAGAAAGAATGTATTTTTTTCACTTGAACTCTTCCAGGAATAAAGTTACAAGTATGACTACCTAACTGCAAATTGTACGAAATACCAGGAAATAAGCTCACACTACCAATAAGCAACGATCCGGTAATAACAGATAAATGTAAGGCTATCACAGCTTGCTTAAACCAATTAGTTCCAAAGTAATGCTCATTTAATTCGTTTCAACTGCCAACTCAAAGATTAATCATCTGCCATAATATATGCAGCTGTCACAAGGAGGCTTGTCGTTATTATTTTACAGTCGTGTTTTGCTCGGTGGATCAATGTTCAATATGGTGTGCCAGAGGAACACACATTGTGAAAGTTACCTACCGCAATACGTACATAAACAGGAAAAATATTGCTAGGAAAACTTTCGACATACCGAATGCAAATATGTGGTAACGGTTTACCTTTCGCTTGGCTCTTTTCCTTTCTTCTTTTTGTTTTTCCGTTTCCTCTTGTTCAATCAGTTCTCTAGCATTTTTCAGAGCCTCCTATTACATTGAACAACGAAAAATCAAGGTATTTTTATTGCATACCATGTCTTGGCCTGGGCTCAACAACCCAACCAATCGTATTATAAATTGCTATTCAGTACGTCGGTGGATAATACCATTTTCACAAATAAAAATTAATTCGGTAGTGTACCATAAGTTCACGAGCAACCGACCCGCAAGGAACAGAGATAATTCTACTTAACCGTGAACATAATTCCAGTACCTGATTACTCACGTAGTCGGTAAGACGACACATTCTTCGATAGCCTTGCACCAGACGTGTGGCGATTTACAATCTCAATTTTGTATCTCGGGTCTAGTAACGCTTGCCACTGACCAAATAACGTCACGGGACACAACACGGCCTTTTGTTCACTAATGGCCAACTTATCGGATATTTCTAAACATAAACAAGAGGTAAAATACTGTATGTGCATCCATCGAAGGACTGTCAATATTTGCATTCAGTTATTTACAGTAAGGATCAATAAAACATATCGCAGATCTGTTCCTACTCGAAAACTCTCCAAAATATCCTGACCGTCCCTAATAACAAGTTTTTTTTGCGAAGTGAATCTCAAACTCTATTCCGATTTGTTCTATAAATTTATTGAAATTGCGTGTTACACTTCCAAGAGCTCCTAGATATCAGGTACCACAGAAACTTTTTCAAGACTCCAAAACCTTTGAATTTCCCTTTTGATGTCTTGATATTTTTCAATTTCTCCTTCTCTTTTCCATCTATTCTTTTGTCTCTAGGGATGGTAACATTAGTAATTACTGCAGACTTCTCAGCCTTATCAAAGATATCAATATCGGGCCTCTTTGCTTCGATGGTGTGATCACATTAGACCAAAGAAGTTTATGATCGGTATTGTCCGAAACTGTTTCTTGCTTGTGTTCGTACCATTGATCAGACTTTTCCAACATAAAATTATCACAAGTTTCCAACGAATCATTTTTGCTACATTATGTCTCCTCTGATAATCCTTTTGAGCCAGCTTCTTGCATTCCCTAACTATATGACTCACAGTTTCTCCTCTTTCTTTACATAATCTACATGTCGGGGCAAGGGCGTGGAGCTACGCGGGCAGCGGGGGCAGCTTACCCCATTATCCTAGCGGTAGGGGGCAGTGCGGGGGCCGCAAAGTGCCCTTTGTGAAAAATTGGTCTGGGAGAAGTTTTATCTTTTATAAGAAACTTCCAAATTCTAAGGAAATTTTGAGTGTTTCTGAAAGTATTAGAGGTATACTGAAGTTAAAAAACCTTTCAAAAAAACTCGATGGACCACAACAGGAGTTGCGGCACAAGTGGTCATTGAATACCGTGCTAAGTCTAAAGGCCTCATCCGCAAGCTCCTGTCCTTTACCAGACATGTTCAAGCTTCTTGCCATGTACGAGTTTGCAAGTCTTCTAGAAAACAGCTCACTTACAGAGTGCTTCACTAACACCTGAGCAGGCTACTGCAAGGATCGACATGCTCTACATTTGCCTCCAGGGACGTAGAACAGAAGCAGAGTTCGAATGTCTGCACAAGAGGGCTAACGACATGATTCAAGCACCAACTGGCCAAAGTGGACATGCTGACCCAGAAGTATATGATGTACTGGCGAACCACTGTTTGCACAAAGAAAAAGAAGAGCACCACCATAGAAGGCAGATTATTTTGTGCACACGGCAGCACCAACTGCCCAAGACAGCAGCTTAAGCAGAAAAGACGAATCGCGATCGCTCTACGAAATCATAGATGCCATCCAAAAAGTCCTTAAACGACGCTTTGACCAAGAAGATCTCAGACAATTCAAGTCT
>JANTCA010091507.1:0-13083 GCA_024741275.1 Chironex yamaguchii
TCTATCTATCTATCTATCTATCTATCTATCTATCTATCTATCTATCTATCTATCTATCTATCTATCTATCTATTTTACTCGATCTCCAGAAGCTCAGCTCAAGCAGGTCACAATACCAACATGCTGTGAAAATTTAAGAACGACACGACCATATATTTAGTTATTTTTGTTATAGACGAGCAGACAGACAAACAAACAAATAAATAGACACCGGGAAAGACGAAACCTCCTTGGCTGGGGTAAATATCATAAACAATGGTGTATTGAGCTGTTTCAGATGATGATTACAGATCTGCAACAGAAAAATCTAAAGGCAAAGCAATGCTCGACTTGATGAATGCATGACTTACTTTTATCCAGGTGCCTACGTGCGATTATTTTCTTACCTTACGTGAATATTTGGCAACTGAATCATTTAATTTAACAGACGGTTTAAATTCAAGTGGAAACATCAGCTCTCCAAAGATGCCTTTCACATGGTTGAGGATGGTAGTACCAAAGAAAATCAAGTCTCACCGGTTACTCTCTTAAAAAAGGGTATTGGTTACTTTTCCTCCAGCGATACTCATAGGAAAGCGAGTTCTATTTTTTAAAATGAAAATGGCCTATTCTCTCATTGGGTTCTTGTCTTGCTTTCCACCAATCCATTGCTATTCGAAATTTTCCATCAGTGGTAGTCCCAGCTTGTTGCCACTGTCGTTTTACATCCAATCCATATTTTTCTGTTGACAACTTAAATGCTACAATGTAACTAATGTATTTTCAGTCTCCTCTTGGACATTTAGACCTTTGAATGGATGTAGCACATGGTCAAACTTGCACGTATTACCTGGCTTCACTACAGTGCACCCAAATTGCTGCATAGCAAGGTTATACTAAAAAGGGCTCATTTTACCGACAGTATACTACTAGTATGGAATATGCCTCACCAGCTGATGAAAGTACATTCATTTCAGGATGATTTTATCAGGCTTTAAGTACTCGTGGTAAAGTCGCTTACCAAGACGTGACACTTCCTAATCTTTTGACAAGGTATGGCATGTCGTCTACTCTAAAAATGCCATATATGTGGTATTACTCATCCAATATTTGCTACCATCTCTTCCTTTCTTTGTAACTACACAATAGACTGCCTTTGTGGCCGTCTTTGATCTTTTGAAGCTCCCTGTTAGACCCTACCTCTAATACCTTTGCCACATCTGTTGCCATACGTATTCAATAATTGCCAACGATAATCTTTGTCAAATGGTGTGCACTTTTCCACTGTTTGCATCTGTTCACGGAAACGCAGTTACGACATACAGTTGTCACACCTTGAATAACATTTCAGACATTCTACGGCGTCCCACGTTAGTACAGTTTATTGCAATGTTTAAAAGATACTTTGTTTTCCACAGGTGGAAATTGAATTTCAAATCAATTTTTCTCAGATAGATACACAATGTTTTAATGTCCGTGACACCCGTGTCAAAGATGACAAACTTTCGCAACACTTACGTACTACTGCAATTAAGTTGATGCAAAACAAAATTTCTGATCACACTCCCATAGTTTACTGCATTCAGTTCTACCTTTGGTTATATATACTAGCTTCGAGTAATAAAAGCAAGAGGTTGTAAAACCAAATCTAGTAATCATACATACTCATGTATTGTTCTGTCGTTAAGAAAGGATCAATAATTTATAGTTGATTTACAAATTGCCCCGCTCAAACACTGAAACATTTCTCATACACAACACAAAACGACATTTTCCTGTCATTGTTGATCTTAATTTTAAGTTAGTTCCATATTTGAAGTTGGATCCACATTAAGATCCAATTTAAATTAGCAAATAACTACTAGGATCCGGATACAAGCATGTGGGCACTCTTTTGTGATGATACCAACTTCTTGGCACGTACGTTACCAACTATATTCTTCAGTTTCCACGTGTCATACTTTGTGTAAATAACTGTGCAAGTAGTGCCTGCTGCCTTAGACACGGTGTCTGTTCCTGACTGTAAGAAATTAAGGATCTCCGGATAGAAAAGTGGATACTGCGGAAGTTCATAAAAAATGACATGCCTCATTCCTTTGACTCGGTATCTACAGGCAACGGGAAAAGATGGTAGAAAATAGTAATTTGGAGGCATGCTTGCTTGTAAAAGATTCCGTTAGGCTGATGATATTATAGAAATGTAAATGCCAATGAAGGCCATAATTCTTGGTGTATACACTTGGTAGATCCAGCCAAAGTCAATGCTCGCAATAATACAAAAGACACCTTAGCAGTAACAACGCTAATAGCGCTTATGCAATCGGGTTAGTTTTCGGGGTTGAGTACGGCGTAATTGCCGGATGACGTCCATGCCGCGTTGCTTTCAGAGGAGCGGCGTTACATTCAGGAGCGGCGTAACAAAAGCCACCAACTATCAAGCAACACAACAGAAACAGAAACAACGCACGCCGTACCAACCCATTCCCGAATTCCTAAATTCAAGTGATTAAAGCGAACGACAAATATAGAGTGGTAGTGTCACATAGTAAGCGCATTCAATCTTCATTTAGCAGTAGCAAATCGGTTTATATTTGACCGCTGACTGGGCCTATACTCTAGCGGACTTGCAATACTAATTTGTCTCCAATGGCATCACGAAAGTTACTAGTGGTAAAAGGAAGTTACTGGTCGTATCAATAACGTTACTAGTGGTATCACCAAAGATACTAGTAGTATCGCTGAAGTGGTACTACGAAAGATTCTGGTGGTATCCAAAAAGTTATTTGTGGTATCAGCAAGTTACTTGTGGTATCAAAAAAGTTACTAATGGTATTAAGAAGTTTACTAGTAGTAGCAAGAAAGTTAGTTGTAACGAGTTAAACACATACAGCTAAGCACTATTAGGCATCGATGACATGCTTACCGGTAAAAAAAGTAGAACCTTTCCGTGAATACCAAAAACTGTTTTTTCCCTTCATTAAAAAGGGTTCGAGCTTTAGATATGTTTGAGCGTTTGGAATATCTGTTAACAAGAAGAACACTGAAAATGTAACGAATAATTCATGCGATGTCTCTACTGTATCACTTCAGTTTCACTTCACTTTCTGTGAATACAGCTATTGTATGCCAACGTCTAAACTGTGTTTGAAAGTTGACATGAACTTATCAATTCGAAAGTTGTTCCAGGAAAATGTTAATGTGCCGTTATTTGGATTTTAGCTCCGCGGTGTTCCCCTATTTCGTCTATTCATGACACATCTATTATACTTAATTGGCATAGACAGGCCTCTTGACCTGTGCTATCAAAACTCCGTGTCTCTAACTATGCCAGGGGCATAGTAAACAAATGGGTCCTAAAAGGATGCACGAACGGATATATAGCTGACTGAAAGGAAAAATATATACATGGATGCAAGGCGAGGAGATTTTCGTGTATGTGAATCGAAAGGTGGAGTAATGGATACAAGCGTACATTGATTGAGGGATGCTTAGCTCGATTGACGGACGGTCTAATGAATGGATTTAGCAATAAAAAAGGGAATTTATGAAAAGTTAAAGACTAAGGCAAACGCATAGATAAATGAATAGAAAGATAAATGGCATACATAGATGGACCGGTCATCGATGGACAGACTAATAATAGATTCGTAGACGCACAGATCTACATAAGGATGGGTGAATGGGTAGATGTGCGGATCTACGGAAGACTGGCTGGTTTGATTAACTGATGGACGGATGCTACATTGACTGATTAAATTGATTGGTTGACTAATTGATGAATGGATAGATGGATGGATGGATAAGTGAATGGAGGGAAAAATGGAGATAAGGATGAATGAATGGATGAATGGATGGAACACGAATGGATGGAACACGAATGGATGGAACACGGATGGATGAATGGATGGATAAATCGATGGATGGAGGACGGGATAAATAAAGAGATAAAGATATGGATGGATTAACGCATGGATGGATGGATGAATGGATGGATGGATGGATGAATGAATGAATGAATGAATGAAAGGAGGGATGGAGATATGGATGGACAAATGGACGGATGGGTGAATGGAGGGTTGGAAGAATAGACAGATGAACAGAGGAAAGGATGGAGATATGGATGGATGGATGGATGGATGGATGAATGAATGGATGGATGGATGCATGGATGAATGAATGAAGGGATGGAGGGATGGAGATATGGATGAACGAATGGATGGATGGGTGAATGGAGGGTTGGATGAATAGAGAGATGAACAGAGGGAAGGATGGAGATATGGATGGATGAATGAATGAATGAATGGATGAATGAATGAATGAATGAATGAATGAATGAATGAATGGATGCACGGATGGATGGATGGATGGATGGATGAATGAATGGACTGATTGATGACTGGATGACTCTATCGTATGGTTACGACCGACAATTGATAACAGAAAAGGAACAACACGCAAATTTTTTGCTTACTCGTTAATTTGAAGAAAACTGATGTCATGCTTTTTAAAGTAATTCCTCAGTCTGACAAAGTCGAAGTAATTAGATACGAAAATTCCAGTCTTGTTAGTCAATTTGCCTTTAAATTCTGGCAAAATCTAAAAACACAGAGAGGAAAAGACTACAGACAGTATCATGTTAAACCAGCAATATACTCATAGCATCCTGGACCTAGCGATACGTACACCTATACTTCAAGTAGACAGTTAAGCACCACCTTTGATTATATTTCATACAAAGCCACCAGGCAACAACGCACAGCGTTAATTTAAAGGTCTAATATTTTTTGATTGTCTTAAAACGGGTCTCACCGGAAATGGTCAAAGACTAAAAATGGCAAAAAAATTCAATTATGTAAATGGTTCAAGGTCTCTTGGAAAACTTATGATAATTCCTGGTTTTACTTACAACGCACTTTCAATGAACTACGTAAGATTTTAGAATAGAGACGACTACGATCCCTGAACAATCCCTTTGTGGTACAAAACTTGAAAATTGCCTTGAAAATTTGCGACATTGCGCTAAAACATACATAAAATCTTTTTCCTTCTGACACTCTTCAGAGTATAAATCATCAAAAGGAAAGTATATGCATATGGCAACCTTTTTATAAGCGACATATCGAAACTAGACAATCATAAACAAGAAGGGAAAAAGAGAATGAGAAAACGAAGAAACATTATTGGAAGAGTCCAAGTGGAAAAACGAACTCTTTCTGTCTACAGACTCCAATACACTTAGATGAAAGGACGATCTAGCTGCGGCAATTATCCGAAAATTGTCGTCCTTATACATTTTGGCGCATTCTGAACTTTCTAGTGAATGTTGGCCTATGGCAGAATCGCATGTTTTTGCAGTCATTTTCGCTTTGCAAGCGCGAGATGGCTGTTCTCTAGGGGGAATTGATGCTTGGCGTACAGTGTCTGGAACATGTTTGTTTGATTCTGTCACCTAATCTCTGAAAAGTGCGACCTACATACCGAGCTTCACTGCACAGAACCTCAAATACTACTGATCTTTTTGTGTGGTAGGTAGACAATTTTTATGAATGGATGGCAAGATCTTCCTAGTCGTGAAAACCATTCTGGGATTGACAGCAGAGAAACACTTCACTAAAGGTTGCCACATATCTACACTTTCCGTTCTGACGATTCATACTCTAAAGAGTGTCAAGCGAAAAAAGCCTTTAAGCATGTTTTTAGTGCAATGTCGCAAATATTCAAGGCTATTACGAACCTTCTTAATAAAGAAGTTGAATCTTTTCTCTGCGGCACTGACATGATCTTCACATTCAATCTTATGAAACACCTGCAATGGAAATAAAGGGAAACGTAAAACAATTTCCGATGTAACTTATGGACCAAACATTTCACTAAAACGTTGTACTCAATTGTCATGGGCACTTAAAATCCCACTTTAACATTTGTACGTTCGTCATAGAATAAAAAAACCTTTGATAGGATACTTTAAAGTCTATACTTTAAAGAGACATCTATTAACAGTCGCCTTTCTGATAAGTCAGAATTACGTAACACCCCACAAGAGTTTTATCTACATTAGTAAAGATAATCAACTAAAATTAATGAAACTGTATGCTGTCGCGTAGGAATAGGCACGATTAAGCTGAGCCGCACGTCAAAGTGAAGTAATGGTAATGGTTAAGTAAGGTGGTTACCATTACAGATAATTCTTGGCGAAATATTGTTACCGCACTAAAATGCGACTGTCGAATGATTAACGCCTTGAAGGTCGAAAATTCGCGGATGGATTGTTCTTTCTTCAAAAGGGCAGTAAAGTTAAAAAAAGTTATATTTCATCAGCCATTTACTAGCACCACGGTACTAAATTTTTGTAAATAAAACGGAGGCACTGTATAAAAAATAACACCTTTAAGTAACAATTTAGATCCGGATAACGATTTTCCAGCTTTCTGATTGGTTCTCTAAGCCCATGATAAGAGCTATTATCAATAAGTTTGACCAATTAAGGAAAAACGGACGATTCTTTCAGCTCGCTGTCAGTTCATTCAGTAAGTTTTCCCACGTCAGCTAGATCGCGCGTTTATGACAGGTCATGTGATGTTTTCGCTGTATGTTTTATGAAGCGGAAATAAATGTGTTGAATGGCAATTTCTGGTTATTGGACTGCTTGAAGCAATAAAAGAAGGCAGGCCATCCTATTTGGTGGAATGTATGCCACTGATAAGTAAGATAGTTCTTTCCAACATTACCTCCGCCAAGGAGGTTTTGTTTAACATAGTTCTTTCCAACATTACCTCCGCCAAGGAGGTATTGTTTTCGGCGGCGTTTGTTTGTCTATCTGTCAGCAGGATCATGGAGAAATCTGGGAAAACTACTGGACGGATCCTCATGAAAATATCAGATGATCAATCTCGATCCACGTGAGATCCCATTAAATTTTGTGATCGATCTGGATCACCGATCGATCTGGATATCAAAAAAATCCCACAAAATCTCAAAATCCCCATCTCTTGCCATTGGCCGATTTTCAAAAAATCATTTCTCTGTCAACATTTAGCCGACTAGAAAGTGGCTTTGTGGAACAAATAGATGGTATCTTGAATCGCCTGACAAATAAAACATAACCTAACGTGTAGAGCCACTTTGTTTTTGTGTGTGACCCTGTCTTATTCTGTGACCCTTTCAGCTTTGGCGGAGATTCAGTAGTCTCTGACTATCTTGTATAATTTCCAATCTGCTTACGGAAGATAAAATGAAACAAGAGAGGTAAACACCTGGAAGGTCTTAAACAGACAAATGAAATATAAAATTTGTACCTTTACCGCCCTATTGAAGAAAACGATTCATCTGCGAATTTTCGACCTACAAGGGCTTAGTTATACGAAAGATAATTTAAACAAACAACCCAAGTCTTACCTGGGGAATTTGTGATGCGATTTGCTGTATTGAACCGACCAAGATGGGTGGACAGATTTGCACTTTTCCTGCATAATCTATAACTCAGAGTGAAGGATTATTCAAGATTTCACAGGATTCCATAGTACCATGGTAAAATATTTTCAAATATGCATACAAAATAATGTCTACCAAGTCGAAAGCAATTAGGAAATTGCAAGACCTGAGAAGAGGCAATCCGAGGATTTTCCATTTTGTGCCGACCCTTTTTTCATATTTTAAAGTTCCACTTCATGTCAAAATACCTGACGAGTCAATAAGGTTAATAAGGTTAATATACTTAACGTGAAGCTACGTTTTGATATCAGTTATGATGTAAAAAGGATACTTGTACAATATTTGTTGAAAACATGATTGATTTCTGGAGTCATAAAACTACTGAATAGCACCGTTTGTCTGTACAAGTTTGACCTGCAATGACAAAACGACAAGGAAGGAGTCAAATTGTGAAAAGAATACGTTTGTCAACGTTAATTCAGAATTATGATGGATTTAATAAAACATGTAAGAAGAGCAAACTTGTTGAACTGGAGTGTTTACGGAGAACGAGCAGAAATTAAAAAGCTTTCGTGCTAAGAAAATTTTGTATGCCAAGAAATATCTAGTAACCAATTGCCCATCAGTGTCCAATTGACAGTCAAACGTATGAGTTATGGGTAATAAGGCATAGCCTTACTTACCAGCCGTTAAGTGACCATAAGCGAACCCTAGAAAAGTCAGTTCCGTGTGCCTCCTTTGGTTGTAGATTCATGTGCTCTAAAACATGCTACAAATATAAAAAGTTAAATAAAGTCTTTCAAATTTTTCAAACAGGGCTGTTCAAAGCAAATATTCCATATATGGTTCATCATTCTTTCCAAGATCCATTTCCTTGAATTTTCTGCTATGTAAACCCTTCATTCCTTGAAACGTTCGTGACTCAAAATCTCCATTTTTTTGATTTAATAGTCCTTAATCCCTCTTAGTTTCAGTCATAACTCATTCAACCCTTCAAATTCTCATTTCCCAAATCCCGTTGACCATCTGCCATTCCATCCGTCAGTTCCTATGGAAATGAATCCCTCACTCCATCCTTTAATTCTTTAACCATAGGTCAGTCGAATCTCCCAATCCTGCGTCTGCAATTCCTTCCCTCCATTCCTTAACCATCGGCGATTCCACTTTATGAAAAATTCGTCCCTCAATTAAGTATTCCGTTACCATAACAACACACAGTCCCATTTATAAATTATCCCTCACTCCACTTATCAGTTTCGTTCGTTATTAAATCACCACTCGTTACCTAACCCTACATTTCATTAATCATTTGTCAATTCCATGATCCTTTACTCCACTCGTTCACCAAGTAAAAGAAATAAACTCAGTTACTTGAATAATACAGGGCAAGATAATTGGAAATACAATAAAAAACCATAAAAAGATACTTCTTGTGTCTCCTAAGGTAAATGTGGATTGCACTGCCAAATGGAGTTATCAACCCTATAATCGAGAAAAGCCCTGTAGCATAAAGCACAAAGTTTTCCATCAGAACAAAGCTGGAACTTATGAAACTGCAAATTGAAGCAAAATGAAATGTGTATAAATTTCGGACTTCTACAAGAGATATACACAGTGAAAAAAACACGTAGAGTTGTCACAGCCAAAATATGATAAAACTTGTTGTTTGAAGACTGAAGGTGTGTCTACTGTAGATCCCTATGCAAGACGAAGTAAAGCATAGCTCGCTCTTACCAGTACATGATCCCAATTTTGCATCAAAAATACATCTGCTTGATCAAGGATAAGAACTTCAATCGACGACAAAAAGTCAAAATCTCTATCGGATTCTCTGGAGAAAAAAAAAGGCAGAAAACAAAAAAGCGCATACAGGTATGTTTGTCTCACTATACTAGAGCTGAGTATAGTTGTAAAATTTAAATAGATAAAAGTCTTCATAAATTCATAATTGTTATCTGCTTCGAGATCATGATTTAGTTTAGCCTAGCTTAAATTTGTCCTTTGTCTGGTGAAGATGACAACGCTTTAAGGAAACTTCACTATCCTCCTGATTCTTCTCATCGGTGGTTTCGCATATGGCTGTGGAGACCAATACGCGATGCACGTCTGTCATCACACACCGGACACTGGTGTTCTGAGCACGTCGTTGTTCAGATGCCTGCTCATATGCTTCATTGAAATTGATAGTTGTTGCAGAACAGGTGGATCTAGACCAGTCATTCTAGACGCTTCGCTGGTATGGCCCATTTCTTTAGAGTGCGTTTCACCTGATCCTTGAACCTTTTCTTCTGTCTGCTATCTGAGCGATGACCGTGAGTGAGATGGCCATAAAGGATGTGGCGTGGTAGGCAATTTTATGGAATCCGTATAACTTGGCCAACCCATCTCATCTGGTACCCACTGTACCCACTCTTTTTCTGATCTGTATGTGGGACCTTCTGCCACCAGCGTAGGGCCAAAATGTACTGAAGACATCGGGTGTGAAAAGATTCCAACATTTTTATATGACGCCTGTAGATGACATACGTCTTACTCCCATACAGACGTGTGGAGATGACAACTGCATCATATATGGCCATCTTGGCCGTGAAGTGTTAGGTCCCTTCTGCTGAAGACACTGTTTGTAAGGCGCCCACAAGCTGCAGAGGTTAGGCGAATTTCATCAGTGAGATCATACGTTGCAGTGAAAATGGAGCCCAGATAAGTAAAGCTGTCAACATTTTTACCTGGTCATTTTCAGTTTGAAGGCAGCTGTAGATGAAATACGTCATTCTTGTGTTGACAGTTCCACCAGCACGACGATAGGCATCTATGGTGATGTCAAGAGTCCTCTGAAGGCCAGCAGCAGTGTGACTAGGAAAAGCAGCATCATCTGCATACTGGAGGTAAACTCTGTGTTTATCTTTGTTGTGGCTTGTAGACAACGGAGATTGAACAGGCTTCCATCAAGACGATAGCTAATATCAATGCTGTCCTCTGGTTGAAGTCCACGGCTAGAGATCAGGGTCACAGCAACGAGGAAGAGGATGAAGATAACAGGGGTCAGTACACAGCCCTGCGTTACTCCAACATTAACATCAAAACTAGAAGACGCAGCACCTCCAGCGACTATGCATGCAGTCATACTTGTGAGAAACTCCTTTAGGACAGCTACAAAGGTACGGAGACATCCAAACGTGTGGAGGATTTCCCACAGCAAGTCACGATTAACGGAATCATAAGCCTTCAAGGTCAACAAAGGTCCGATCACGGTCTTGTTCTCGGCACTTTTCTTGCAAAAGTCGGGCAATTAAAATCATGTCTGTGGTGCGGCGTTAACGTCTGAAACCGCATTGTGTCTCTGCGACCATAATATTAACAACTTTGATTTAGAACAAAATAAAAATGTTAAACATTATCACCGACGTTTATTTTTTGAGCGGTATGTGATAAAGGGTTAGCTAGGTCACGCCCCATTGTGAACATCTTTTGCGAGTAATGACGAACACAAAAAACATTTCAATACTTGGCCGTACAGGCAGGACACATATCACCAACATAATCATTCCAAACGCAAGCTGTACCACTGTTGTTACAATAGATCAACGGAGCTCAGGGTAATAACAGTACAGTCTGTCAGTTTACAATAAAAATAAATTAATGTCTAGTAATCCATTACTGATAATCGGTCATGTTGTTTCGACTACAATGCTTTGAGCTGGCAAATAGTGCTTACCCTTCCGCGCCAATGATTGTACGTAAACCCAGTGGAGATGCAATAATGATATCAGACGAATAAAATTCTGCATATAGTCGTACTGCACGTCGAAGAATTGTCACTCCAATTCTAAAACAGTCATCTATGTTTCCAGTAAACATAGCTTTGAAATCCTCTAAAAGATTAAATATTGTTTAGTTCATAAATTTCATGTATCATAACAAGGAAAGGTAAATATAATTAGAGAAATTCTGTCGAATCAAGAGATTAAAAGGATAAACGAAAAATAAAGAAATGACCAGTGCTCACAAAGTTACAAGGAAGACATGTTCGTACAGTCAATTGTGAGAAATATGATCATGGATCGAGTATAAATAGTTCCTTCCTTCCATTTGCAAGGAGCGTTGCTATTATTTGCAGGTGCCGAACCAAGTAACTCAAATGTCTCACTTTGATAGTTATATGACGATCAAACTTCAATTACCGGTTGACAAGCCTGTGAGCCCAGGTAACAATATCGATGTAACTAATTTAAGTTAAAACTTCTAGTTGATCTAAAATCTACTTTACTGCTATCGCAATATGCAAGCTCTATCAGCCATTAAACGTTTGAGTTAGCAAATAGTAAAGTGGGAAAATTATTTGACTATTGAAAGTCAAATGGGACACACAATTAACCTATCAGGGTGAGGCAAACCAAACTCAAAGCCTCAAGGGGGGGGGGGAGAGGGAGTGGGCACTGTCCCCATGCAACAATAAGACATCTTGGTAACATGTAACTACGTTTTGTCAACCATTTATCAAATTATGTGCAAGGAAGTTTTGAATGTTTTTACTAGCATAGTAACATGACACTCAACAGTGCCAAATTACTACCCTTTACGTTGTTGATATTCATCATTTTGACACCATTTGCATCCTTACCTGGTACATAAGAAACTTTCGAGCGGTTGTCTTCAGATGAATCCTTGTACTCGTCATAAAATCTTTTCTTTTGCATGACCTGAGTCTACAATCAGAACAGGGATTTAGTTCACTAAAACTGCAGTTCATTTCAGGTAAACGTAAGCTTTGGTATTTAAGAACGCGCGGAATAATGGTCAATTTGGGAAATTGCAACGAGTCCCGTAAAAGGTCTCTTGCCAATGTTAAATCGTTGTCTTATGCTTGCAAGTACGTATAGCTCCACATATCTAGTACGTGGTCACTTATACATAATGATCAAGATAAGGCAGGCAATCATAAAACAACAAAAACGTAAATAAATAAAGAAGACAACGAGTTTACTCTACACCGTTTGATAACACTCATTGTTTGTACATGAAGAATATAGAAGAAGAAGCAAAAGTAAAGAGGGAACTTTGATACGATTTATAGCTAAACAACAGATGAAATTTATGGGACATATTTATCGTGTTGGAAAATTTAATACTTACAGGACTAATACCCGGGTAGAGTAAACAAGGGCGATAGAGACTATGCTTAATGGACAATCTCGTGAAATGGACTAATTTGAGTAAACTAAAACTTCTTAGGAAGATGCGAGATAGAAAGGAATATAGAACCATCATTGCCAACGTCACGTGGCACGGCTGATCGATTGTTTGATTGATTGTCTGTACTTGTATATCATAATTAGTAAAAGTAACGAGTATAAGTGAAGAACAGAAAGTCAGCTCTCAAATGTTCTAATTTGTTTTCTATAATGGACATATCTTTACTAAACTACTCTGCACTAATTAATACGAACCGGTCAGAACATAGGTCAAAACACACACAAATCAATCATAAATCTACATATGTCATTCAGTACACACAAAAGGACACACAAAAGGACACACAAAAGGACATACAAAAGGACATACAAAAGGACATACAAAAGGACACACAAAAGGACATACAAAAGGACATACAAAAGGACACACAAAAGGACATACAAAAGGACACACAAAAGGACATACAAAAGGACACACAAA
>JANTCA010091508.1:5577-19515 GCA_024741275.1 Chironex yamaguchii
CCGTATAACATACCCAAATCGCTGTCTTCTGAATTACGCTACATGTAAGAGCAATGGCAAGATCAAGTTTAAGCACAGTGGCAAGTGCAAATGTTCCAAAATCTGCCCGAAAATTTTGCGTCCTGTTTGTGGCACAAACCGTATAACATACCCAAATCGCTGTCTTCTGAATTACGCTACATGTAAGAGCAATGGCAAGATCAAGTTTAAGCACAATGGCAAGTGCAAATGTTCCAAAATTTGTCCCAAAATTTTGCGTCCTGTTTGTGGCACAAATCGTATAACATACCCAAATCGCTGTCTTCTCAATTATGCTATATGTAAAAGCCATGGTAAAATCAAGTTTAAGCACAATGGCAAGTGCAAAAAGTGTCCTGAACTTTGTACATTGGAGTACAGACCAGTATGCGGCACTGATGGCAAGACCTATGGAAATCGCTGTCAACTTAACGTCGCTACATGTAAGAGCAATGGCAAGATCAAATTCAAGCACAGTGGCAAGTGCAAGTGCTCCAAAATTTGTCCGAAAATTTTGCGTCCTGTTTGTGGCACAGATGGTAAAACATACGCAAATCGCTGCCTTCTCGATAATGTTGTATGTAAAAGTGGTGGTAAAATCAAATTTAGGCACAATGGCAAGTGTAAAAAATGTTCAGCGATTTGCCCGAAACATTTCCGACCAGTATGTGGTTCGGATGGAAAGACGTACGGGAACGCCTGTTTGCTGAGGTATGAGACATGTATTTCAAATGGAAAAGTTAAATTGCACCACAAGGGTCGTTGTACAAGATGCTTACGTCGCTGCACGAAGATATACAGACCAGTGTGTGCTAGCAATGGACGAACCTATGGAAATCTATGTCGCCTTAGGGAGGCAAAATGCAAGTCTAAAGGAGCAATCAAGTTCAAACACTCTGGTAAATGCTGCCATACCAGGTGCCCGAGGATTAGGCGACCAGTATGTGGAACAAATAGCAAAACGTATCGTAATCTCTGTTTCCTCCGCTACGCTACTTGCAGGAGCAAAGGAAAGGTCAGATTCCGTAATAATGGACCTTGCCGTAAGTGTACCTTTATTTTTTGTGTTTAAAATATATATTTTACTCGTTTTGGGAACACTACGATTCTTGCACATTGGGAGAAAGATGGGGTCGGTTATTTTAACAGCAAAAGTACAGCATCAGTACCGACATCGTGGCAGTAAGAATAATTGAATACATCATTAAAACAAGTAAATCCTGCAGGGATTAATTCCCCAAGAGTATTGTCGCAGGAAAAACGTGTTTCGGTTTTTTGGTGTTGTCAAGATTTGAGTGGTCACTATCAGGGTCAGGTTTTCCTCCAGCCCTCTTGTAGGAGTTTGTAACCCCAGTAAGCAAAGCACCTTACTTCGAAGTGGGAATGGCAGTATTTGCCCCATTGTCATAACCAAGCTTTAGCACGCTTACAGAAAGCATTGGTTATAGCACTACGCCAAAAACAACTCAATCTTTGACAGCAAATTCCGTTGCAAAGCCATTGAGTTTGTGATTGGAAATGGTACATGAAGGCAAGCTGACAGGTTTAAGATGCAAAAGGTCTTGAAAGACGTTTTAATCACACAGCGTAGTTTCAGCATACGTTTGGCACTCCAAGGAATACCAGGTGAAAAAGTCTTTTTCGTAACTGCAGGGTGCGGTACAGTTTATAAACATGTTATGTAATTTATTTTGCCGGGAAGAGATTTTTAATGATGAGATTGATTGATGACTTCTGTTGATTAACTAGGGTTAAATTTTGTTGCAAACGTAAAGAAGAGATTGACGAGTGATTTGATAGATGTAGGTGTGATGAGACTGAGGGTGGAAAAATGTCAAAGAACACGGGACTTTGGAAACTGGTGCAAAAGTTTCGCTACTTTTGCTATAATTATGTCTCTTGGGCAACTTTTCGCCTTGTCTTGTGTATTTGTATGCAGTCCTAAATAATATCAATAGCAAACCACAAAAATACGTATCTATTTCTCGGCGATGTCAAAGGTGCTGCTTAAGATATTTTCCTGGGGAATGGGCAGAGGATTCTGCATTTCTGCTAAAGCCCACCACCGCAAGATTGCTTCGCGATCCCTTAAATGGTTCCCAAGTATATAAGAAGTGAACAAATACAATGCGATTATAATTAATATAACTGACAAGTACTATCAACAGTCTTTCTCAAGTGGGACAGTATGAATTATGCATCAAGTATGTTTTATCTTCGAACTTTATTTTGTGTTAACAGGAAAGTGTCACAAACATTGCCCTAGACATTACAATCCGGCCTGTGGCTCGGATGGAAAGACCTATGGAAATCGGTGTCTCCTTCTTGTTGCTGGATGTGAGACAAGAGGGAAAGTCTATTTTAAGTATGATGGACCATGCAGTAAGTCTGCCATCTTGATCAGTTCATTCATTTCCAGACTACATTTCATAATTCGTGAGAAAGCATGACTCTAATAGTTATCAGTGCCTTTTTGCAGGAATAGGTGTAGGAAAACGTTTAACTGCATTTTGTTTAATGACCTCTTATACACTGACCAACGTGGTAGCTGTATCTGACTATGGACATTAACAGGTTACAAAGTGTAGAAATTCATCATTAACATTCTAATTATGCTAATTAACGTGTGATGCAAATGTTTTTTTTATATGTTGAACTGCAACATTTGCATGATTGTAATACACTGATAAGCAAATGGTGATGTCAGATTTTAGGTATTGGAAGGCAATTTATCTTAGTATTGATTGGCATAAATGACCACGTTAAACAGTTTGCATTTGTCGTCATTGACTACCACATCAACCAACTTTTGCCAATGGCGACGTGGCAAAAATGTAAACGCTTAAGCGTCTGTAAAAATCTTTATGGAAACAGTTTCAAATGCTACTAGTGAGATTGAAGGACAATTCCCCTAAAAACCCGTTGCAACATATTTTCTTCATAAAAGAGATTCCAAACATCGCTTATAAAAGTACGGAGCTGAATATACTTGGAGAATGGGGTGTTCGTCCAACACCCTGGACCGTCAGTATGGGGAGCACAACAGCAAAATTGATTACTAGGAAGTCTCAACGAGTCTAGGCAACCAGGAAACGCCCACTATAGAAGGGATCAGCGTTGTCGTATTTGGTATTGAAGAATTCGAGTAACAAGACGAACCCTTTCTGTTTTTAGTTTACAAAGTGCTTGTTTCTTAGTTTTAGCGTCTGTAGATTCCAGAAGGCTTTACTAAAAAGACAGAGCTTGTTCTGCCGATAAGTCGAACATTCGAATAAGAAGCCAAGTTAAACGGAACTTAAAACAATCGCATTTAAGCCAACCAATGATGATACATTGCCTTTCATGTGGAAATTGCACTATGTACACTAACTGCAGTATATTAAATCACAATATCTCCACTGTGTGGCCCGATTTGCTTGCTTATCAGTATGAACGTGTAAGGTACATCATAGTTGTTTCTGTCTTGTGCTGTCATGTTGGTAGCAGCAAATCGATGACAGCGTCTTTGGACTCGTCTGGAATCTGGCCTCTTCTTATTTCTTGATTTGCAGTTGCGTGTGAAGAAAAGTGCCCACCAATTTACATGCCACTCTGTGCCACAAATGGAAGAACGTATGGCAGCTTATGTGAACTTCGGAAGGCTAGTTGTGAATCTGGGTGGAGAATTTTCTTCCGTCACATTGGAAGATGTGGTATGTCATAGCGGAGACCTTGCCATCTCGCCACTTTCTCTAACATATTTAACAATAATTATGTTAATTGCATATACTAATAGCTGCTTCTCATCTGTAATATTACACTAACTTTTATTCGCATAAGTTATTATTAAATCATTAATTGCCCTTTGGCTATAAGACTGGTCAAGGAAAGTTACGTACTCACTTGAGTGCATATTTCACTACCTTACCGTCATTGGAGATGACTAGAAAAGTTGACAAATTACCAAGTTTACTCAAGAGATCGTATGGAAGTGGACGCACGCAAGCACTTTAGAATGTACCAAGAGCCTTCTAATGTACCTAATTTACACCGACCTAGGTTGAACTAATACACATACAGACTACTCTATTAATTTTGGACGTGTAAAGTTTGACGCTTGTAGTCTAGTCTGAGAGTAGTGAGCCAGTTTGAGACAATGCACCTACTACGCAGCATTATACATATACACACCATAACCCCAGGCGGCAGATTTTCTTCTTACATGAAATAGAGAAATCATTGTGATATTCAAAATAACTAAAATAACACAGCACTAACATGTGCATATGACATCAGCGGAGTAGATTGGTCTGTGTGAGGAATGTACGTGGAGATATATTAAGCTTTCAAGATTTGTGATCATCGATGGGGGGAGATGGCGCCAGTAGCTGAAGGCTGGGTAGAACTAGTTTTAAAGACAACGCCCTTTTGTGCGAAACCGTCATTTTCTGTGAGGTAGCTCATTTTAGGATTAGACTTAGACTTAATCCATTCGGGTGATGTCTGCATCAGTTGTTGGTCTCCCCTGCAAAACCAATTGTCTCCACTGTGCCCGGCCACCGGCAACGTCTCGAATAATTTGTCGAAGTCCTCTCGCGGAACCATATGTCTTCCTTAGGTGTAGGAGATCGGATAGAATCGTGGACAGCCAAGGCTTTCTTGGGAGCGTTGCGGGTGCTCCTTCAATTGTTGAATGATGGGATGGGAGGTTCCAGATCTGGGAACACAACCGGTCTGGTGGCATACGAGCTACGTGGCCTAGCCAACGGAGACGATGTGATAGTAACTTGGAGGCGATGTTGGGTTGTCTTCAGCAGTGTTGGCAAATGACTGCGTTAGTCGGTCAAGGAGACTAATATTCAAGATGGAGTGCAGGCAGATCATGTGACAAACCTCACGTTTCGAGATATTGGCTGCACGTGGGGTCCAGGATTGCATTCAAATTCAGTATTTCAAATTGGTCACGGCGTTATCTTGTATCGTACCCCAGCATTTCCACCGTGGATGTGATTGAGTTAAGAAATCGGCCTTTACGAATATCGATAGGTCCTCCCTGTCAGTGGTTCATGGGAATGTTGAACCATACTCCTGTACATACGATACATGAACACCCGTATTAGATACGATGCTAGACACGATACCCAAAGACCAATGCTAGATACGATACGCCAATAACCTTTCAAAATACGATGCACCAATAACCATACAAGATGCAGAACACTAAGAACAATACTATTTTGCCAATTTTATGGAATCTGTCAACCGTTGTTTGTCCAGAAAGTATTATCCACAGTCCATCTTTCACTTGAGGTTTTATCACTGAGGTAGCAAAGTTCGCAGTGTGGTAAGTATACATCCTTGGCAGCTAGTCTTGTCTACAAGGTGCAACTGAACGTTCCTATTGATGAAGGAATCTACGTTACAATATTGTTTTTATTAGGATTCAATGGGGTGAAATCAAAATCAAAGGTAAGAGTATAATAGAATGGTACTAATCAGTTATTTAAATACGCTGCATTTTTGTTTCATTTTAATCTAGGTTTAAGGGGTCATTTCCTGTCTGGTTTTTAAAGTCGGCCAAAGCATCCACTGTCAGCATGGAATGAACACTTGTTTCAATGCAGTTGTGTTCTAGTGCTTTTGATGTATTCATCTCAAGTTTTGGAGGTTATTATCCATGGCATAAGACAACGCAAGCTGCGATAAGTTCGTTGGCATGTCACTGAATTATCCCTGTAGCATTTGTCAACTGCTATTACTTCTGAACCTGTCAATTTTATACTTGTTGTGAACCACAATTATAAACATTTTATTGATTGATGTACTGTTAAGATATTTTGTAACACTGTTGATTGATTTAGGGTGGTGTACCTCAGCTTTCATTGGAAAAAATATAAAATTTACAAAATGGCACCCTGAAGACTGTTTAGTGCTCACAACTAAGCTTAGACAAGTTGACATTGATAGCGACAGCACTCAAATAATGGAGTCGGTGGCCGACCTCAAATCCTTGCGTGACTGAGATCTGATAGATCGAAAATTCGCGGACTCATCTTTTTTTCTAAAAATAGTAGTGATATTTGCATTTCATTTATTCTGCGCTAGGCAATGGCTCTACGTCAATTTCCTTGCAAAACATTCCACGCGCTGTACTATCGAGGAACATCTGTTAACAGGTCCTAATGGTGTCGCCATTTTTTTACAATGTAATAAACTTGAGGGGGCTCGGGAGCCATAACTTTTGTGTTTTTTCTTGAAACCAAACGTATTTTCTCGTATTCGCTAAAGGTACTGAGCTATTGGGTCCGCTTATTATTGAAACCGTGAAGAAGTAAAGGGCATTTTACTGACCTGTACTCGTTAACAGTTACAGCTATATCACTATAACATTTGGTGTGTTGTCTGCTCTAAGTTTACTGTCCTCCCCTTGACTAAGACCGAATTTGTGGATGTATCTTTAGGTTCTCCCATAGGGCGGTAAAATACAACTTTGTCAAATGTCTTCAGTCGACTATCATGAGACAGGACTTCCATTTAATCGATAACAGTGAACACTGATTGTTAGTTAGGTAAGCACATTATTACAGAGGCAATCGAATTTATCAATTACAGAGCCAGAGAGAGGCGACGTAAATATAAAGAGCCCTCTGATTTGGTGCTTAAAGCGATCTGACTATGGTCTCTGTTTCATATACCTCGTGCTGACGTCCGGACAAAATTGTTGGAGCACAAGGCCATTTCGAATTTCTCTGTATCAAAGCGGAGGTTACCTTAGCGGAGGATGCCATAACAGCTAATGTGAAATCGTCATAAATTACAGTACCATTTGTGATTTTATTTGTTAGTAGAGGAGTAGAATAGGTTTGTAACGTACTTTTTCACTATGCATTCAACGATCACTAATGTCGAACTGAATTTCTTTCAGTTTGTCACTTCATTTGATGTCATTTGCATTTCATTGGTGCATTCTGAAAGCCCCTAAACACGAACCAGAGGCGCTTAAAAAGACATTTATTACTCCTGAGCCAAAGTGCATTGTTTTAGAATTCGAAGCATACTCCCAATTTACACTAGAAATAAGAACTGCACCTAACTGTTCCATGACGACAACGTCACTTTTATTTACACAGAGATTTACTGTCGAAGGGTTCCTTTGTCTATTAGTGTAAACGCAAGCAAAGAGGTGTACTTGACTCCAAAGAAAATGCAAGCAAATGGATCCATTCTTCCTGCTAGATGTAAACACAGTCTTGCTACTCCATTGTATTGTACATTTTTCTAACCAATAACTGGAAAATAGCAACTTTCAGCGAACCGTATGTTATTAACTCTCTGGGACCTATTTTGACTTTGTCCAGGTCATTTCCAGAAGCTAGATGTCAAACGGCAATTCTTCCTTGGACATGGTTACAGAATTTCACTCGTAAGGAAATTTGAACTAGAGGCCCCCGCCTTTTGTAAGCGTGATTATTTACCAACCATGCCATTGCTGCCGCTTATTTTCTTTATTGCGTATAACGTAAAGTGTGTGGAGGTAAGCTACTCTATAAGCTAGCTATAATTGCAGACATAAGAGTCACTAGGTGTGGGTATCTCGACGGAGACTGCAGTGATTAATTTATACTTAAGCTATGCTGAGGCACGCCTTGTACGGTAGATGGCGCAGCAGACGTAAATATGTCATCTTACATGCACGGCACTTCTTTGCTAAATCACAACAACGTGCCACGGTTATATTTTATTCATATGAAAATGCCGTCAGGAACATAAAATCTTGGTCTGGTGTGTTAACTTTTTTGAGTGGCCGTTTGCGAGTGAGGTTTCTTGTAATCCATAGGAATAAAATTGTTGCTTTAGAAATTTGCAACATACTTAGTTCTAAGTTATAGTTCTATCTTTTTCGTCTAATACTCTGAATCTTTAGAGGAGAAAGTATAGCTATATGGAAACCCACTCGGATAGAAACTAGCCAATCATAAACAAGAAAGAAGAAAGGCAAAGAGAAAATGAAAAAATAAAGGATGAGGAACAGTTCAAGCGAAAAAGCGAACTTTCTCTGCCTACTGAGTCCTGCGTTTCCTGTTTTAAAGTAGACGACTCCAGTACGCTTGGATGGAAGAGCGATGTAGCTATGCAAATTATCCCAAAAAAATTTCCGTTATATATTTTGACGCAATCTGAATTTTCTAGTGTTTGGGTATGGCGGAAACGCATATTTTCAGGGCGATTTTTTACCACAAAATGATTGTTTGAGTAAATTTATTGTCGAGTATCGGAGTGAACTTGACTGGTACTTTGCCAGTCTGACCAATTTTTGTACTTCAAGTTTAGATTGATGTTAGGCATTTTGTTATCTTGTGCAATTTGGTTACATATTTTCGCTATCTTTAGTCCATGTCTTGATAAAAAGTTATTTTATTCTTTGCACGTTGCTACACATTGTTGTAATACTTGAATTAAGGCCACGTTTATTAATACACATTATGTTACATTATTATGATACATTATTATGATACATTATTAGTAAATACTCCATCCTTTGTATGGCAGTATACAACCGACTTTGAATAAGAGGTTTTAGACATTTTGAATGGTTGTTACCAGAACAGATGTGAGAATATTAAGGCAGGCTTAAACTTAGGTGTTCAAACATTGGTGATAAATCCCTTCTCCCAGTCACGATATCAGGACTTGCTCATTTATGTTTCCAGAGCCAAAATGGCGACTGGATATGATCAGGAAGCTGTTATAGACCTATCTATGTCTGTGGATATGATGGGGCAGAGAGTAGAGATGGCTGACTGCTCAACACTATTGCTGAATATTTGGACGCAGTGTTTTGCAAGGTGATCGTTTTAACTCCGTGATTACGACATGGTGTTTTACAAGGTGATATTTTCAACTCATGATCTTGTTTACGACACGGTATTCAACAGGGTGTTGTTTTCATATCCATGATTTCGTTTCAGATATGGTATGTCGTTTAAGACATGGTGTTTCGTTTAAGACATGATGTTTCGTTTAAGACGTGTTGTTTCTTTTAAGACATGGTGTTTCGTTTAAGACATGGTGTTTCGTGTAAGACATGGTGTTTCGTTTAAGACATGGTGTTTCGTTTAAGACATGGTGTTTCGTTTAAGACATGGCGTTCCGTTAATGATATGGTATGTCGTTTAAGACATGGTGTCCACTCGTATATAAAGTAAAACTTCAATTTCACACGTGAACTATGACAAAGACATTTCACTGATGCTGAGTTCTCCTTAATCCATCGTGCATTAGTATCAAGAGAGAGACGGAATCTTCTCAATCGCTTTTAATCAAAAAAAGATTTCAGCCGTCACTTTAGCCGAGACTTCAATTAGGTAGACCGTTATATTGATTTCTAAACAACCAATCCGGTTTATAAATTTGAGCTATCTAGGAGAGCGGGAGGTGAAAAGGGTTTTAAGCCCCGTCTGCGCCCTGACAAGATAAAAACGTTGGTATGTCACGTTTTTACAGCTGTCTCCACTATAAGAACAGCTCATTAATGCCACCACCTTTGTGTGGTTCTAATCAAAGTTTATTTATTTTCTTATCTGAAAACCCATTTAATCCGACAACCCCGTTATGGTGAACAACGGCTGCCTATTGGAGCCTTCAAGTTTTATTGTTTTTTATAAAATTACACTGTTAATATGACCAATCAATGCGTTTGATAGATCTGCTGAATAACAACATTAATATTTTAACGAATTTTTTTAGGCAAAGGTGTTTGTGGTTAGTTTGACATCTGATTAATTACAGTGTTTAGTGTAGTTCAAAATCATATTGCATACTATTTGATTCTACCCCATGACAACCCAAATAATACCACTAAATTTTCATGGCTTGAAGATAGTCGCAAATGATCCTCTTTAATTAGCCACATGTCTGTTAGAAATTCCTCAGGAACCTTTAAAAATTAAATAAGCACTCGGTTTCTTTATTAGACTTTTTAGCGATAAATACGTCGGCACTTTAAACTTTTGGGCCCCAACGCCACGCCCTGACCTTCTAGTTCGTTGGGTATGTTTCAGAGTTGTCAAAAACGATTTTCTATCTTTTGATCCTAAAAGTAAGCGCCCTCTTGATGATCGTCGTACACAAGGAAAAATGTTTTTGGCCGTAAGAACTGTTGATCTGTCAAAAGAATTGAGATTGTGAATCCATTAATACTTTGTGAGCCGATTGACAATTACATTTCTTAATTTTGTTGTGTCGACGTTTTCAATAATTTCCTTGAAATCGGGACGTTTATAAAGCCCGCATTAGCAGATCTACAGAAGCGTAGCAAAGCATTATTTTGGTACAGAAGGGAGTCGCACGAACAAAAGCGACCATCCCGCGTCTCGTGCGTGATGTTAAAATCTTGGCCAAACCGGTCTATTTGACAGGTGTTTCTTGTATGAATGTAGTTATGTAGTGAAGAATACAGGTAAAAGTGATAACCAAAACCAAAGTTCAGGTGATTCTGAGGAATAACTTTCCAATTCATCTTTACAGTGATCACCTACGTCAATGGACTAAAGAGAGAACGAGTTACTACAGGTATGACAAAGCAGGGTTTTTTATCGCACGCCTGTATGGGACGCAAGTTACTTGCTTCTTTTCATTTGCATTCCTGCTCTGTTAACGGCAGGTTTGAAGGAACTAGAATTTTACTTTTGGTCTATGGCTATTCACCTGCCAAATAAGCGAATTCTAGTCAAGTGACGTTCTGTACAGCCGGCTTACGCGAATTAAAGTTGTATACTGGCAAAGCCATCACAGAAAACCTCACGAAGGGCATAAGGTTACGATATCTTTACTGTGAATAGCATTGTGAACAATCTTTGATACCGTTCGTGTAGAAATTGGACAAAATTGCGAATTTTGAAAGATATGGATACTTCAAGAACAACGGATGAATACATACAGTTAGAAGATGGGGACATTCACAACGATTTGTCGACGTCTCTTGGCAGCAATGCTAGTGGTTATGAGCAAGATGTACTACGAAGTTTACAAGAAAGTCATATGGACAGAGTAGCCATGTCATATTCACAATCAGTTGGTGTGAGTGCTAGTTACAGAAAACAAGTAAGTTTTGCGGAAAGCACACCGCTAATTTTGCCTGACACGAGCACAATTGTTTTCTCCTATAACAAAGGACAACTATCCTCTGCATCATTTGTCAAAGAAAAACCCTTTCACGCCTCATTTAAAGATCGAAGCACAAGAATATTAAGGAATGTTTCAATGAGTGTCCAACATTTTGGAGAACAAACCCTCAATCTGGCTCAGCAGAGAGCCCTCTTCCAATCATTGTCCTTACCGGAGATCCAATCTTTTGATCGGAGGGCATCCTCATTATTGACATTTTTGAATATCCAGGGAATGACCTTTAGTGTGTCTACTTTGGCTCTTCCTTACGTAGTGGCCACCTCGGGATTATCGGGGATACTAAGCATCATCTTGCTAGGGTTGATATCGTTGTATACATGCATCATGGTTGTTGACTGCCAATATAAGACATCCGAGCGTGATCCAACAAAGCCCAAAAAGAGGATTTATGCAACGTTTATAGAAGTTGGAACAGCAGCTATTCAAGGTCGTGTTGGTGGAATTATCATGAAAACTGCGACATTTACAAGTCTAATGACTGAAATATATGTCTTTATATTGCTAGGACAATCAACATCACAGTTAACGAAAGCTTACGTACCAGGGATGGATGCACAACATTGGATTCTGGTATGGGTCACTTTGCTGGTACCCCTCCTAGGCATCACACTAGTGTCAGTGCTTGCATGGGTCAGTTTTACGTCTCTTGTCATGTTTATTATAGTTGTTGTGATCATGTATACAATGTTCTTTAGCAATCTTCACAGCTGGAACATTGCGAATATCCCGATCGATTTCCACTTGGATCAGTTCTTAATAGCTTATGGTGTTATTCTTAATTCCTATAACATACACTGGTCCATACCAGCCGTGGAAGCAAGCATGGAAAACCCAGAATCGTATAATGTGGTAATGGTATCAAGCTTCATCACTAATATTATTCTTAAAGCATTATTTGCTATTCTTGGGACACTAGCGTATGGGCCAGCTACAGGCCAATCTGTCATCGAGAATTTGCCAAGTTCGTCGGTGGTGATGTATATTGGTTCCGGTGTCATTTTATTAGCCCTTTATTTTTACTTCCCTATGGGAATGTTTGTTGTTTTTGAAATGGTTGATATGTATTTTCTGCCTTACTTTCCAATATTTCATGACGGTAAGTGTCGAAAGGCATTATGGTTGCTACTGAGTAGAGGACTGGTTCTAGCTCTAGTGACGTATATAGCTGTGTCTTGCCCCGAGTTTGGCTTTATTGTAAGTATTATAGGTTCGATAAGGGGTACGCTGGTATCAATTGCCCTCCCTTGTATAGCGCATTTAAAATTTAAGTGGGGAGAGCTTTCCCTGATTGTTAAGTTGTTTGAGATTAGTATTATGATCATCTGTGTCGCGTTTGGCATTGGTGGCGCCTATTACGCTGCTAAGGGGATGGCGATTAGCGCTGGGTAGCACACTGGACCGGTTTTTTATGACAGTAGTTATAAAAGGACAGGTATTGGTCTGCTTAATCTGCCTGTCACTGCCTTCCACCTCTATTCCTGACATTGTGTATTTTACTGACCACTTAAGCGCATACTCTAGTGCCATATGAAATTTGTGATGCCCCAAATACCTTCACGTTTGTTTAAGATGACTTCAAGTAGTCAACCATGGCGTCCTTAGGCTGGCGTAACGAGGGTGACCAAACGCAACCGTCCCATGCTTTCTTTTTGAATCTACGTTTTCAAAAGATCATATCGAAATATTAAATGTTAAGCTATATGTCGCTTTCTAAAAGCATTTAATTATTTGCGAATCAATCTCAAAACAGCTTGTTAAGGAATCAAATTCCTATATCATATAAACACATTACCCCGGTTACATTCTTCCTCCTCACATCTTGGCGACGTCCCCAGGAAAATGCTGTGTTTTAAGATATCACATGTAAGTTATCGTTTTAAGAGTTAAAGACGTCACTTCTTGATTCCGATTAATCAGTACAAACACATGCCTCCTCTATTTGTACAGGCATGAACATGTGGTAAGTACGTGTAGCGTCATTTTCCCCAATTTTTTGTGTTCACTTAAAAAGGAAAATTGTAACGCAAGTTGTTCCTTGGTTTTGTGTTATGATGTTAAAAAAACATATGTCAGTGAATTGACTGTTGTTTTGATTCATGCAGTCCTTGGTTTCTTAATTATTGCATCCATTGAAAGGAACAGACCGTTACTTCAATCAAGTTCAACAGTTTTTGTAGAATAGTTTTAAAGCTTGACATCTGGGCTGATTGTTTCATTAAGAGAAAATCCTCGGAGTTCCTACTGTACCTCAGAGTAGTGGGCTTCGCCGCTACCCCCGCCTCTTACAGCGGCCGCCACTGCTCATGGACTACCATATTGATTTATAGTTGACTGTCGGCAGGCTTCTGCTCCCTGCTACTAGGATTGCATTAATGTCTATCAAGACGTAAAATTGTTTCTAAATGCCAGACACCATTGCATGAACACAATCTTTGTGCCTCCTTCCGACCTAAATGATGTTGGACAACAACAAAGATCATCACGGGATTGGACAATATGGCTGTCATAAACCTGTTAAAGCTACTAAGGGGAACACCCTAAGCTGTTGCCTAAAACCTCCAATCGTGTATAACAGGTTTTGATTTCAAGTCTGAAAACAGCGCGAGAGGATCACAAGGGCTTTAAAGAACGACGTGAAGCGAGAGCACTGAACTTCCAAGGTACTAAATAGTTAGCACGGTATTCAGAGTATGGAGAAGACAGACAGAATTAAGTCAGACGAGTATTCAATTTCCTCTGACGAGGATCAGGAGT
>JANTCA010091508.1:19615-34067 GCA_024741275.1 Chironex yamaguchii
CGGTATTCAGAGTATGGAGAAGACAGACAGAATTAAGTCAGACGAGTATTCAATTTCCTCTGACGAGGATCAGGAGTTGTTTTGTTGGAGTCTTAGTGCCTCATCCCGTATTGAGTCCACTGATATGCCCAGTGCTGTACAAAGAGCTTTCAAATCAATCTCCCACTCCACAGGGGCAAGTCACAGCTTACAGAATGTTAGTTTCACTGAGCCTACACCACTGTTAACTGACAACAGCTCGGTTACTACATATACCCATCCATCGAAAGAATCAGTGTCTTTCACGAAAGATGCGTCACGGGAGCACTCAATCAAGGACTGGAGTGCAAGCATACTGAGTCGCGTTTCAGCGAGCATTCATCAGCTAGGGGAACATTCACTTCACATGGCGCAGCACAGAACACTTCTGCAGTCTATGTCTCTACCTGATATCCCTTCGATGGATAGGAGGGCATCTCGAACTTTGACCTTTCTTAACTACATGGGTTTGTCCTTTGGCCCAACGGTACTTGCAATGCCCTTTGTTGTTGCCAAAGCTGGTATCAGCGGAATTTTAAGCATTATTATTCTTGGCCTTGTATCACTTCTCAGCAGCAGGCTTCTTGTTGACTGTCAATATGTCTGCTCGAAGTCAAAGCCAAGTATTGGCAAAAAAAGAATTTATCGAAATTTTATTGAAATCGGTACAGCAGCTCTGCCCGAGAAGAGTGGGGGAATCTTTATGAAAGCAGCAACGCTTACAAGTTTACTAAGTGATGTTTACATCTTTATACTACTCGGGCAATCAACAGAACAGCTCTTAAAGTCTTATGTACCTGAAATGAATTACCAGCATTGGATATTAGTTTGGGTGTTCTTAATTCTGCCTCCCCTTGGGATTACACGTGTGTCAGTCATGTCTTGGATCAGTTTTGCATCTCTGCTGATGTTTATGGTACTAACAGTTATGATTATTGTAATACTGTTTACCATGAGAAGTAGTTGGGAGTGGAGCAAGATTCCTATGACATTTTCGTGGGAGTATCTCTTAGTGGGCTATGGTGTCGTTCTTAATTCATACAACATTCATTGGAGTATTCCAGCGATGGAGGCCAGCATAAGGAGACCAGAAACGTTCCCGTCAACAATTACGTTCGGATTTATTGTTAATATTGCTCTTAAGACTCTATTTGCTACAATTGGTGTAGTGACTTTCGGTTCCGAGACACGTCAAAGTATTATTGAGAATTTGTCAATTTCTAAAACTGCCTTGACATTAAGTTCTGTTTGCATAATCTTATCTCTCTATTTTTATTTTCCAATGGGATTGTACGTTGTGTATGAAATGGTGGATCTTTATTTTCTGCCACATTTTCCTGTTTTCCATGGCAGTAAATTGAAAATGCTACTCTGGTTATTATTGTCTCGGGCTGTGGTACTGACGTCAGTTGTTTTCTTAGCAGTGTCGTTTTCGGATTTTGGTCTCGTTGTGAGCGTCATTGGCAGTGTAAGGGGTTCCTTAGTTTCGGTGGTGTTACCGCTGAGTGCTCATCTAAAATTGAAATGGAAAGAAATACCCCTGTTTGCCAAGGTGTTGGAGGTAGCGGTCATAGTTATTTGTTTTGGTCTTGGACTGGGAGGTGCTTATTTTTCTGCGAAAGGGATAGCTGTTGGAGCAGGATGATTTTAACACCACCGCTTTGACACCAAAAGCCAGGGTGGAATCCATGTTAACGTCATGCCGGATATACAAACAGTGAAATATGAAGTTGCGTCAGATCCCTCCACTTTTACGCTAACGTATTGTTTTATCTTTGATTTACGGCAACAAGCCAAGGAAATAGTCGAGTATACACCGGATATCTGGCGTTAGTTACATGGATTCAACTTTGGACGAAAAGCCCATTATCAAAGACAGTTTATGAATCTAAAACAAGGCATTAACAAATACAAGAGACGAGAATGTTATTTTGCTTTTGAATTTGTTAGCAATGATGGTATGCGCTTTGTACACAGACAGACAAATCCGAGTTTCCTGACAGAAAAGCTCTCAGTCGTCTAACAGCACAAGTTATGTAGTATTTCATCTCCGACCACATTCTGTGTAACTCACAGATGAAATACTACATGAGTTAATGCTTTTGGATGGATAGCTGAATCAATCTTTGACCAGCCCGCTTTGACTGTTAAGAGAAGATAGCAATAGTTTGTCAGGAAATTGTGAATTAGCTCCGCTGTTTGTACAACGTGCACTATATTAACAATCAGCTTAAATTTTCCAGGTCACATAAGCAGCACCTTTATTACTTGGTTACATCTACCTGGGACGTAGAAATGTTTGTGCGTTATGACACAAAGTTATACGCGCTTTCACTTCGTAAATGTTTCCTGTCTTTCTTTGAACTGAAGCTCCTAATTTACTGGTCACCTTATCATTGCTAATTCATATCTAAGATATTCAATGAGCAAATTCACATTTTCACTGCGTGTAAGCGTTGATTTTTTTGTGCTGCAAAACGACTTTAAATTCCATTAAAAATGGCTTTCCATGCTTGACATTAGGGACATATCGAGCCAAACTGGCCAGCCAAAGCGAACAGTTGTATCTTCGGCGTCGCAAAAAGGGGGATTGATCAATCTTAGAATTTCTCAAAAAGTTGCAGCAACCTTTCTTTTATTTGTATAGCTTATCCCAAAAGCAATGATTGGATTTAGACCTAAATTCTATGATGTTCCATGCAGAATTGGCCTCGGACTCGTGGTAAAATGCGGTGTCATGCTGATATTTTCTTGGCCAAAATGTCTTTCCAATTGTCTAGCAGTTTTAGTTAGAGGGAGTTATTTGACAACAAAAGACGTGTCAGACATGTTTGATCTCAGATGTGCTATCAGTGCATCGTCTGAACAATGTAGGAAAGCGGGGAGACAGGGTTTGGGCTCGAACCCAATTTGAGTACATTTTAGCTGCGGCAGTCACGAATTCTTCAGCGAATAAGACATGGAAAAAGCTTTACAGTATTCATTGTTGCTGCTCCTTAGGAGTCTTCATCACAGTTACTTCCTGTTTTGATTGACGTCAAATGTTCCATGAATAGTCCAAGTTCACATAACAAATACCCCTGTTTGGAAAGGACAATCTCCATGAGCATGCATAGAAAGACCGAAAGACAGACACCCAGTTTGCAAAGCACGATTCCTGAGAAGTCTGTGAAATAAAAATAGTGGAAGAATTGTGAATGAAACATGTATCAATCCAGAGGAGCCTAGAAGGTTTGGACTCCTTTCTCAAGTATTTTGTTTATTGTAATTGCAATTAATGATGTCTTGATCAATTATGTTTCATACTATATGCATTTAGAAGTAACAGTCGTAAGTTTTACCGTTCTGGCATTAAGGCCCAAGTTAAGCCACCCTCTCCATATGCATGGAAAGTGTAACGCTTGACATTAAGCGACTCAGAATAAAGTAACTGCAACCTAATCGATTTATAGCGACAGAAAGGGTTATTTTACCGTCACAGTTGGTTGCATTTAACTTGGCCCATTAAGTGAATGGCGTTTGACTTGGACCTGATAACCAATGGCCGGAGAATATGAGTAGATAGGAAACTGCCTAAATGTCCGGCATACGGGACCATCAGAACTAAGCCTTTTTTGTGTTATATAGATGTTGTATACTATTGAGCGGGGATCTCGTATGCAAAATTAATAGCCGAGTCCAGCTCCGGTGTCGGAGGCCAAGAACGTCATAATTCCTGTTACAAGTATACCTTGTTTGTTAGTTGTTTTAAGCATTAGTTTCGTAATATCTGTACAAAGCAATGTTAAATGGTCTTGCATATCCATAGAATAAGACTTTTTTGAAAAAGACTGGTGAAGCATAGTCTCGAGGGATCAATTGAAATCTGGGACATAACGAGCAGAAGTACCTCGAACTCGGGGCTCGCCTTTACTTGGTTACAAGACAAGTCTAGAATTTCTACCTTATCGCCATGCACTGAAATGTTTTTGTCTGGCGATGTACTAGGTAACAAGCCAACGGCGTGTCTGTATTGCTCCAAAGCACATATCAAGAATATTGTTTGCATACGATGAGTCATAGGGAAAAACATGATACGAAAAAAGTGATCATATAACTGGATCAGCTGAAATGTTGGTGGAATTTATAGCTAACAGGTCTTTTTAGGGCTACACTTGTACTTTAAGGAAATAGCGCATCCAAGAGAGACAGGAATCTGGACCCTACTTTTGAAGAGAAAAATGTTGTAAAATCAACACAACTGGTTGAAGGCCATAAATCAAATTAGCGAAAGGTAATATTCCGAGTACTGCAGTTTTCCCGTGCTGCGTACGCGTTTGCTTTGAGACTGTCATCCCACTTTGATGTCTGCTTTTCCACTGCTCAGTATGTCTGTCTTATGTGGAATCAATCCTGATATAGGTGGTAAAGGACCTCGGCAGATGCTTCAACCAGACTAAGCAACCAATGCTAACAACATTGTTTTTCTGGATTTTCCTTCAACTTCTGTTGATCCTGTGATCGCAAGTACATAGCTCATAAGTTTTCTCATCATAACACGTGGATTTGGTAAACCCAGACAGGAAAAGAACGCATAGCAATCAAGGCAGTATAATCTGTATTACATGCAAATGGATTCCTGGGGATTTTCCTGCACGGTTGTATTGCTCCGCCTAACGGCATTCGTATCAGACAAGCCAGAAACTTGTTAGTCGAAAGGGAGTTGTTTTTCAGCTCCAACCGTGTAACTATTACTTGGCAGTCCACTAATTTTCTTATCCTTATCTTCCGTGTTTTTTCCATTCCTCCGTGTATTGCTCTTTGTTTTCCGTTTCCGTTTTCTTATTGGTCTAATTTCAATCCTAACCTGGACTACAAATTTAGCGTTGTCGTCCATTTCCGTCCGTCTGAGGGATCTATGTGATCAGTTTTAGACGAAAAAATAAATTTTGCTGTCGTTGTATTTATTACCTGACTGTTTTAGTAAAAAACCTCGTTTATAAAATATATAGCTTTATAAACGAGGTTTTTTACTAAAACAGTCAGGTAATAAATACAACGACAGCAAAATTTAAGGTAACAACGTCTCTATAGTTAGGATGGAGCACTTACCGAGGCCTTCCACGAATTGGTACTGGCTACAACAAGCGCATGGGACTACTGAAATGTTAGCTATTGATCAAACTTCCGTTATGGACATGAATCTATAGAAGATACTTTACACGAATTGCAACTTGACCATTTTTTGTCTTTTAAATCGTTACATTTCCGTTCACTAGCTCATTCTGTTAAACAATCTTTGTTAGATGGAACGAAACCCTTGCAACGGACCAGTTGAAGCTTCAGATAATATTCTTAACAATAATCTACACAGCCAATCTGGAAACATTGGTTCACGTTTTGCTTACTCAAAAATAAGTCCCCGCCCCCCTCCTTGTTCTCATGTGTTTCCCCTAGCACCCTTTCACATTTTTCGAATGGAATCACACCTAGTAAATAGTGAAGTAGACTGAACGATATTTTCTCGAAATCTGGTTGGACTTTCGTCGATTGATATAAAAACCACTGGTCAAAAGAAAGTTGAAGGGGATCCAGTAGAGCCAATGCTTTTGTAAGGCGATAGTGTTTGGGACAGAGCATTTGGACTAATTAGGGGTGAGCCCTTAATACACTCCTAACCTGCGCATTTGCTGAAATTGTATATTTGTTGGACTGTGGTTTTGCAGCCAACTCTCGTTTACAGTGGACAAGAAAACCAGTGATAACTGATCCTTATTACGGAAATGAGAAAGTAATACACAATAGACTTATGTACGCTCGCTAGTAATCGACCAGCCGATTGTAAACCAGTCTTATTTTAACGCAATTTGGAATAAATGTGAAAAACAGTCACTCTTGCTTTTCAATGATTCTCGCGAGATCTTGTGGTAAAGAGATAGCAAACTAGGGAGCCTGTTAATTATCTTGGAATGTCCTTGCAAACCCATGTTCTGGATCTTGGTCTACACTCTTCGTAACATAATATGAAGCGGTTTTTTGGAAAAAAGTTTGAGCTTTGTGTCCCTAGGATTCCTTACAAAAACGGATTTTAGCTATTGTTCCTACCAATTTCAGAGACTTGTGGAGTGAAGAACGTGGGGTGATAAAGTAAAACCCACACAAACACGGAAAACGCAGGAAGCGTGAAGAGAAATGTTGTGCACAGGAGTTTGTGAAGAGAATTTGGATGATGACATTTAAATGACGACAAAAGTGAGCACAATAAATGTTTCTTGCTACACAAGAGAGCTAACTACTCTCGTGCTTCTTACCCAATCAAATTCTGGTTTTGACGGGATTTGTACCTAGACCTCAAGATGAATGTCGCACCGCACTGGATTTTGCTTTTGACCGCGTTATATTTATGCATTATTGGAGTCATGTCATTAAATAGATCCCTACAAATCATTATTGTTCAATCTTGAGAATGTATGTAGTATTTGTTGTCACCGGTAAGCAAAGATCAATATTCGTTTTCAACATGTGCTCTTTTGCAAGTTTGATCAATTCCACCTGATGTGAAACTGATACAATTACAGGGAAACAGAACACTGACCAAACCTGATAATCCGTGACAAGCACTTGATGACGTCTCGGTTATGAAAAAGTAAAACTTAAACTGGTAATAGTAGTTCCTACACAAGGACTACTGAAGACTGAGGTCTCTTCTTTGCCTGTTGGGCAGTTAATGGTGGCCTACGATGCTTTGAAAAGAGAAATTTCACTGCTTACTAGTGACTGCTATTGGCAATACCTTATGCTTCTCTATTTTGCTTCTCTATTTTGCTGTTCGTATTCAGTGATAAGGGAACCTCCGAAATACCTGAAATAAACGATTAATAAATTTCGCTCTCAAAAATACGTTTTTGAATTTTGAATCGTTTGTAACCATACTTGAAAAAATGTCCTCTACACAACTAGACAACAAGTTGCCCTCTATTTTAAGAGTACAGAATTATCCTATTTTGTCGCATCAAGAGAAAGAGGCAGAGACAAGCTGTGAGATTAAATATAAGCCAGTATGCTTAACTATTTCACAACATACTTTGCGCCGATAACACAAAAGTACTCAGGAATAAACTAACCAAGAAATCAATGATTAAACTTGAACTTTTAGTTATCGTAAATAATGTAAAGATGAACGCGTTTGCTCATTACTGCATCAACCAGTCTCTAATACTTACAATAAGCTCATTCCAAATAAAAGTACAAAAACAGAGGCTGGAGTCATTATTCTAAGAAAAGTGGAAGGCATAAATGTAGTGGATGAGTCTTCGTAATGCTGAATAAAATTTCAACATATTAGAGAAACAAAATATAATAACGAGTATAGATTAATCTTTATACAAAACAGTACACTCCAATTTTGGACGAATAAAAGACAATCGACTGAGCTCAACATACATGAAACAACAATGCTTCCATTTGTCAGAACATTAACCACTCCCTACTGCTATCCCCCTTGCAGAAAAGTAAGCACCCCCTAAACCAAGGACAGTGCACAATAACATCAACCCAACCTCCAAAACTTTCACCAGGGGGTGAAGTTGCCTCCATTTCAACTTAAGATGGGCAGCACATGGCAAAATCACAGCAACCAGCGTTCCACGTAAGCTCCCAATAACGCTGACGACTAGTCCAAAATTTGAAAACGAGACTGCTAAGAAAACGACACACAATAAGATAAGCAACCTGGAAAGAATCAGCCAGAATACTTTCTTAATCTTAGAGCCTTGAAATATGGGGAAATGGGGAAGAAAATATATATCAATCATTTCAAATACAACAAATAGGCCCATGGGGAAATAAAAGAATTGCGAAAGAATCACACAAACTGCTGTCACAGTAAGGATAGTCCTGGAAATTGATAAATTTTCGATGACATTTTGCTCCACGAATGCTCCAAAAGTCACAACACCAATGACGCCAAACAAGGCCTTCAAGGCAATATTAATAGTGAATGCTGTTGCCAAGGTGGCTGAAAAAGACTCAGGTTTCGTCAAACTTGCTTCAATTGCTGGCACAGTCCAGTGAAGATTGTAAGAATTAAGAATGATTCCATAACCGATAAGGAAGTACTCCCAAGAAAATGACAAAGGAATGTGCTCAATGTCCCACATGTCTGTAACACTAAAAAGCAGTCCGTACATGACGATAACAACAACAACAAAAAGCAGAAGCGAGGCAAAACTAATCCAAGCCAAGAGTGACACACGTGTTATGTTAAGTAAAGGAAGGAGCAGACACACCCAAATTAATATCCAATGCTGATATGTCAGAGATGGCAAATATGCCCTCGATAATTGTTCCGTTGATTGGCCTAATAGGATAAAAACATAGACATCACTCAGTAAACTTGTAAACGTAATGGCTTTCATAAATGAAGGCCCAATCTTTTTTGGAAGCGCAGCAGCACCGACTTCAATGAAATTGGAATAAATGCGTTTCTTTGGTATCTTTGGTGCCGATTTTGAGGTAACATACTGACAGTCAACTATCAATCTGCTTGTTATACAGGAGATAACCCCCAATAGAATAATGCTAAGTAAGCCAGCTATTCCAGCCTTGGCAATGATAAACGGGAAGGTAAGTGTCGATATCCCATAGGTCATACCCAATACATTGATAACTGTCAATGCTGGTGATGCTCTTCTGTCAAGGGAGGGTATGTCAGGCAACGATAATGACTGGAAGACTGCTCTGTGTTGTGCCATGCTAAGTGTCTGTTCGCCAAATTGCTGAACGCTCATCGAAATACGACTGAATACACTCACACTCCAATCTTTGATAGATACTTGAAGTGGCCGCTCTCTAATAAATGCAGTGGATGTCTTCCGTGGATTACTATAAGAGAATATTACGGTGCTTGTCTCTGCAACAAGTGGCGTGCTTTCAGCGAAGCTCACTTTACGTATACTTGTGCTGGCTCCAACTGAACAGGAATGTCTTTCAGATTTATGTCTTGTGCTTGTCGATGTGTCATGATGATGGGATGAACTACTTAAACTCCAGTGAAAACGGTCCTCACTTTCTCCTGACGAGTTCAGTGATTCCTCCTTTTCTTTCATCTCCACCGTTTCTAAGTTTTCCTGCATAATTTGGATTAGATATAGCGAACGCGATTAAACTTCTACTTCTCACTGTGTTGCTTCAGAAGAACAGTCCGATTCCTTTTAAGCCAGACAATATTGGCAAAGCTAAGAACTACACGATTTAGGATGATAAAGCCCAAACTAATTTACTTGAGGATTTTAAACGTGAAATGTATCCAAAGGTAGATTTTCGTCTTCTATAAACTAGTTGTGACTAGATTAACGAAATCGTCCGTCTACTAGTACTCGTTCATGGTACACTGGTCACACATGAGGTGTTATTTGTAATCCCACTTAATCAGACACGTTTGACGTTTTTCTGGTCTACACAGTGCAAAGAGTTTCGTCAGAGTTCTTTTGTTTGTGTCTAACTAGCACCACAGATAACTGTTAGACCCACAATTACATCATTTCCGCTCTCTATACTTTGGGTGTGGCAAGGAAACTAAATTTTGATGTATAAATTTGCCTTGTTAAACTGAAACGTGATATTAGTTCTGCAAGGCAAGTGTTTTGTTATCGAGGGTGTGAGGTAGTAAGAAACATCCTTTACAAAACAAACTTTACTCGTCTAAACAAATAATAAACAAGAGGTTGTTTTTATGTAGGCTTCCTTGCATTAGCACAGAATAATTATCAAATTTCGCAATATGAACACAGAATATTGAATGTCGTTGACGTCATGTATCAAACGGGGGCACTTTTTTAAGTTAGCAAAATGGCACCTCACATGACTAAATATGGAGCAGTTTTGAAGATGCCTGGAAATACATTACTGAAACTTTCGACAGGTCACAACTCTGAGGCTACAATGGAGATGAGGTGATACTGACTACATTATTTGTAGCCCTTCCTCTTCTCTGAGCTTGCATTAATTTCACGCACCTTTCTGTGAGATGCAATCACGTTGCGATAATTCTATCCACATATTTGTAAGTCGTGTTAATTTTCTTCATATTAAATGCATTAATATTTAACATAGTGGTTTATTGATTCCCCTAATAAGGTAGCCAACCCACGTTTCCACTGTCGTCATTTTGTTTAGGGGGCCACAAGGACAGGTGTCTAATGTAATATGCTTCTGGTTGATGTGTGCGGAATATCAGTGTTATCTGTAATGGAGGACTTAAAGTTCTCGGATGTATTTGAGAGCAGTCGATAGTTTGAATATGAATCCGCTTTCAGTTTCACTCTTGCCGGAAATCGAAATCACAAGGGGTCTGATGTCATATGTGTTTTCTTGGTAAGCATCTTTTTTTGACTTGTGAAATGTTTGTTTGTCCTTGATGTGACAATATATTACTTGGAAGTTCTAGACAACCGGGTCTTCAAAACTCGTGGTATTTCCCAACGTCTGAGTTAAGTATTTTTGTTGTACAAAACTTGAAAATCGCCTTGAAGCGATTTTTAAATGTTTTTCATGAGCAATAAAAGATTCCTATGAGACAAACTTGTCTTATTCATTAACCTACGCCGAAGTACCCCGGTTTTCTCGCTTGTATAATTAAGTCTCAACTTTTTTTATACAATACAAAACACGATAGAAAAACAGATTCACAATATTTGATGCTTGCATTACAATTCGTGTTGTAGATCGATCGTCTCAGAAGTCAAACTCAAAAATGTCGAGGGCAAAGCGATGCCAAAATCTACCAGATTGGTCCTTATGCCATTTCAAACCTATCCTAAAACTTTCAAAACCCGTCCATATGTTCTTCAGTCGTGTTATGCTTGAACAAATAAACAGATAAACAAACGACCAAACAAACAGTTGAATAAAAGTATAGGACCCCCTTGCCGGAGAGGCGGACTTTATTAGCTGGGGGTTGTCGTCATTGGGTTAAATGTAAAAAACGTCAGTTCAGTCCAGTTCATTCATCCTTAGTCTACTTAAGGACTGTAGGTATTCCAGGGAGTTGTTATTTATATTTGACATCCGTTAATGGTATGTTTCCTTGCTGCTCCAACACTTCCTCTCCAGTCAACTATAGTAACAATCCATTCCATTTTTCCTTTTCCTTTACGTATCCTGGAATGGGTCTGGGAATGACAATGTTTTCTGTTGACATGCTCACATGTTTTTAAATTGAATTTCTTGCTCATATCATAATGGTTGCCTGAAGTGGCCAAGGCATATGACAGCTTGCCTCCCCTCGGGAATCAGAGGTAACAGAGGTTGTATGCATTGTAACACAGCTTTACTGCATCTCAACCTTTGAAAAACCGTCACAAAAACGCTCAACGGAGTTTGTTCGACTGCTTACGTGCATACGATAATCAGCTGACTTTCTTTGCATTTGCTCGCGCTCCTGCCTCAAAGTCTTCAGCTGCAACATGGCATTCGATGCCTCTCAGCAACAGCACTGTCGTTACAATAGTTTACAAGATAAATGGATCCTGGTCTCACCGCATCGAATGAAGCGACCGTGGAGTGGTAAGGTAGACAAACCAGAGGAGTCAGATTTGCCTGCGTTCGACCCGAAGAATCCCCTGAGCCCCGGTGTCACGCGAGGAAATGGTAAGGTAAGAGGAGCCTATAAACTCTCTTATTTTTCAGTGTTAACCGGTGTAAACGTAAAACCGATATGCTGCAACCGCCCGACTCCCGAAGCCCTGAGGGTATTCAACGTATCACTAGACTTAAACCTGGGGCAGGGGCAAGTTTTCTTTGCTATTACCCAGTCCTTAATATTAACACTCCCTTAACGTAGGCGTAGAGTGGGATATCAATATTGCGTAAATTAGATGTAAGTTTCTCCTCCAAGGAGCAAAATGAACTATCAATACTTATACCTAAAACATTAATTTCTTCTCAGCTCGTTCGATTTATTGAAACGAATTGATCATACACGCAACTGTCTGCACACGTACACTTATACTAATAAAGAGTGGAAAAGTTTGGATTATCTTCTACACCTGATATCCCATTGAAAACTGGCCTTATTTGCAGTTTGGTTGACAAGGAAAGGGACCTTGGTGGTTTTGTAAAGGAGAGCATAAGATTTTAAGCTTGGCATGGACACCACCTCCTTCCAGGGGGTAGAGCCACCATCAACAGAACTGCAGTGAAACAAAATTATTTTGTAAGATGTTTACTTTGAGATGCCGAATTTAATTCTTTTTCGATATCTTGTCGACTGTGATTTCAAGGGAGGGATCCAGATTCTTATTCCACCCACAGCTTTATCATCAGCTCTTGGGTTATATATTAATATATAAGTATCACCTAAAATGATGTTTATGCCAATTAATCAAGAACACCATTATTTTCCCCCTTATCCACAATTCATTTTCAGTAAATATGAAATTGCATTTGTTAGGACTGTGATAGGACAACCTGTTAATTATCTGCAATATTGTTGACCAGATTGTGGTGAGAGATCATCCATATTTTTCATCATCACAAGTGTTCAAAGGGTACTCTCTTTAGTAACCCTTTCCCTGAAAAGTGTACATCTAGCTGACAACAATGATGATTGGCACTGCCACTTTGGCAGGTACCAAAGGTTCAAAAATTGCCAAGCATTGGCAACTAAATTGCAGAATTGCCAATCGTAATGGCTCTTGTGCAATGCCCAGAGTTAGCAGTATTAAAGTTATTTCAGCTTGGGCATTCATGTCAGACAACACAGCTCACTTCAATTTACTGATCGTCTAAAAACAATTGAACACCAAACCTTCAACAGGCATCACATGAAAACAACATCATGCAGTACCCATGTGTAGTGTCTTCACATTAAAGGATGTTAAACAGCAAACACAACTTTTGTTTATTCCATCCCCCATTCGAAAAAGAACAATCATTTTACATGTGGAGTAGACAACTAGTAAAATGTGGATTGCAGAATCAGTCACAGACTATTGTCTAAAAGACAGAATTATAATCTGTCTCAAAGCAGACTATTACACAGACGTAACAGTGCCTTCCCCTTAAGAAAACTGTAAAGTTATTGTATGAAACTATAAGAATAAGTATGTAATGGAGAGAAGAAAATTACATCTCAGCACAATCTATTTTTACTTTGAAATCTCACTGCACAATTCTAACAAAACAGCTGAGTTCTTTATGTACTGCAAAATTTCAACTGAAAATTATGCAATCTGTCATCAGCACAAAACAAAGGCAGTAATGAAGCACACTCAACAGTTCTGTCTACAAGATAAAAAATCTCAAAAGTTTGAAGCTTTAAGAGCAATGTCCTATCAAGCACAGAGGTTTCCATAATTTAGTCACAAAGTCTTTCAAATGTCCAGGTTGCCTTCCCTGATTTCTTTGAGTCAGTTAACGTCTTTTGTCAGGCACTGGAGGGAATGTCACAGGCAAGGCAGACAAATCATTTTCAGGAATTAATCCAGGCACTGGCAGTGCAACTGCTACCTTAGGCACAGCTTGTGCAGCTTCAGTTCCAGGGGTTACATCAGGAACCATGTTAGCGATATCAAACTCCTTGTGGTGTATGTACAGGTGTATGTATAAGCACAGTATCTGGAGGAATATCCACAGGAGTACCACTGGAATGATGGTAATGCTTGCACAATTAATCTTCATGACATTTCCACACTTGTTGTCTGACTTCAACAGTATAATTCTGACACATATCATCAATAATAAACCCATGTAACCACCTCAGTATGTTTTGCAAGTTTAAAACATTCGTAAGATCAATGTTATGGCTTTGTGGACACTGTAAACTGTTATCAAGTACTTTCCCTTAACATTCCTTATTTAGGGAAGGCCTGGGTAGAGAAAAGTTTGTATGTAGTGATCTCTTCATCAGTAAAGTACTAGGATTCTTTCCTGTAGCAGTGTGTGGGGTTGTTCTTGAGGCAAGCAATACTTTGCTTAGTTTAATATCTAGTGGCTCATTGCTTTTCATTTTCATAAGCTGTTTCTTTAGAAATTCAACACAATGCTCAGCCATTCCATTTGTTGCTGGGTGACCAGGCACAGTTGTTGTATGTTTGATTTCTCGGTAAGAAGTTGTCCAAATTCATAACTAATGATTTGTAAGCCATTGCCACTAACAATATGTTCAGGAAAACCATGGGTAGCAAACAACTTCAGTAGTAGAACTTGATGAGTGGAACACATCCAACCACTTTGAAAGAGAGTCAATAACAGCTAGGAACATAAGTCCTTTTACAAGTCCAGCATGATCAATGTGTAGACATTTCCACGGTCCAGAAGGCCATCCCCACATTGCAGTAGAATGGTGTGGCATAGAAGCATTTTTTTTGACAACTAACACATTGCCTTGTAATCTCCTCAATTTTATCATTGAGTGTAGGCCACCAAAAATGCTGTCTTGCATGAACTTTCATCT
>JANTCA010091509.1:0-13082 GCA_024741275.1 Chironex yamaguchii
TTCCATCTGTCTCTTTGAGAGAAAATATTTGTGGTTTGGCTCTACTGAGTTGTTGTTTTGCTCGGTTGACACTTTTGCTGGCTTCAATGGCCCTTTGAATCAGCTCAGTGTTGTATTTTCTGGTATCTTCTTTTTGTTTTTCTGTTGATTAGGATAATTTTCAATAATTTCCTCATGAAGCCACATGAGCTGACGCTTAGCCTTGTGGATCACCACTGCGGAAGCATCATTATGCAAATCCGCCACGTCATCTCTCAGTTGTGGTTCAACTTCAAGAAGTGAAATCAATGAATACTGAGTCAGCAAGCCAGGAGAGTTCATCTCATGTAGGTCAACACATCTCTGAGAGAAATCTGTTATCATGTGTTCCATATGGTCCGTAATTACAGTCAACGTCCTGTTTGAAGCATTGCATGAACCCAACCGCATGAAACGAGCAAATTCTCTTCTGGAAAGTTCATCTTTGTATTGACGCAGCTTGGCAATGAAACTAAATATTTTAGTTTTGGCATCCAGAAGAGTCTTGTTGGGCCCTTGCAACTCAATATTCAGCTTTTCAAACATATCAGCAAAATAAAATACTAGCGTCTTGGCGTCATTTCCTCTCAGTGCAACCATTTCGTCTTTGCCTGCAAAAAGCGGTCATACAACTCAACAAACCTGGTGAGACAATGACCTTTAGAAAGCCAACGTACTTCTGTGTGCAGCGGGAGACGGACATGACTTTCTTCCATTTCGTTGCAGAATGCATTAAAGAGACGTTCAGTTTTGGCATTTGCCTTTATCAAATTGATACACTTAATGACCACGTTAAGAACCATATCGAATTCTGGGGAAAGATTTTTGGCCACAAGGTTTTCTCTGTGAATGACACAAAGTACTGTTATTACATTTGGATTATCATCTTTCATGAGCTTTAGTACTCCTTGCCATCTACCCATCATTGCAGGTGCGCCATCGGCTGCACATGATACTACCTTGCAAAGCGGTATGCCAGTCTCCGTCATGTATTGTTTGTATATTCTGTAAATGTCCGCAGCAGTAGTTGTAGCTTTTAACGCTTCACAAAAAACATCTCCTCCTTTAATTCCCCATTGTCTATGCACCGTACATAAGCAAGTAGCAGGGCTTCGCTGTGACGGACAGTCGATTCAATCAGCTGTACACTGAACTTCAATTTCATAAGTTTGGATACGAGTTGGCCATGAACGTCTGTTGCCATTTCATCTATTTGCCTGCATACGGTATCATTACTAAGTGGAACCGAATTGATAGCAGTATCCTCAGTCTTACAAAGCACAGTGCGCACAAATACAGATAACACCGGTTTGATCAAATCTTCACCGATAGGATGCAGTTTTCCATTCTTGGCTATCAGTAATGATACTTGGTAACTAGCCTCCAAACCATGGGCTAGATTTGCAGTTTGTTTTCTAAACAACGATTCCATGCACTTTGGCCGTTCTGTTTCACGTTTCACCTTCAAGTCTTTGAAGTATCGAAGTGGTTTCTCAGCATACTCTCTGTGCTCAGTAGCCAGGTGTTGTAGGAGCTTCACAGGCCTCATCTAATCATTGCACAAGGTTTGTTCACATAACAGACACAGTGGTAATAGTTCATCGTGTGGTGTCGCAATGAATCCGTATTTGCGATAGTCAATGGAGTATTTTCTCACTTTTACTTTTGCAGCTGTAGCCATCGCTCCTGTTCACTGATAAGTTAGTTTTAAACAACATTTCAGTTTATCTCGACGGTGTGGGAAGAATCAGTGCACAAATACCCAGCTGCACAGTGGGCAATCACGAGCAGTGTTGGAGCACGTGCCTAACAACCAATCGGAGACCCATTTTTCAGGAATTTAATTTACCCAAATGACGTCAGTTCAGTGGGATGTCTCACATTACGTTTCACTTCAGACAGAATGCCCATGACAAGGAAACAAACTCAGTACTTGAAGACCAAACTGGAACCTGAGTTTGCTGCAAGAACATCTGAATATGATTTTTTCCCCTCTGGAGCAATTTCCCCCCATTTTCTTGAGTAACCCTTCCCAATTCCCCCCTAACTAGAAATTCCTCCCCAATTCCCCCTTAGTTACAAAATTCCTCCCCACGACTTTGCTATTCCTCCCTGGGGATCCACATGGACCCCGGTTGAGAACCACTGGTCTAAAAAGTTCAAGATTTTTGCAAATAAGGTCAAAGCAAGGCGTCTTTCAGCTTGCCTAGCTCAAGCCAAATACTTACAACGCTTTATCAATAACAACGTCGACGGGTCGTCGATCCTCTTTGGATCCTCTCTGTGGTGTCGTCCACTCTCCTAACAAAATTCTTGGAAAAGGTTCAATAATCAACAAAAATATAGGCTAGTGCAATACAGTAGTGAATGATCCCGTGCTTTCATTTGAAGTAAAGCTTAGCACATCATAAAGGAAAGTTATAATTTGATGCTGCTAATACGCACACCACATTTATTGGAAAAAGATCTCATATCAACGAAAACTTTACAAGTTCAAAATGTTGATGTCTAAAATCTCAAAAATATCTCTTGCATAAAAACCTATTCCACTGTACATTAGTATAATTTACAAAACATAAAAAACTCAGCCCTATTGTTTATAAAACATGGGAATAAAATCTTTTCTGGTGTAACAAAACGCAAATCTTTCTTCAATTAACATTATTAAATGCGGCCTCCGCGTAATGCTTGAACAATACACATCACAAACTAAAAGCCTTTTATCGAACCATTACAGCAAAATATACATCAAATTGTATATGGAATGTATGACATGAAAAATGAACACTGGTAAAAATGGTCTAGAAACATTAGTAAATGTATTACAGTTGTTGACTCGTATTTAAGAGTGGAAAAAGGAATAGACAAGTTGCACACTCTTACTTTATGCATTTTCAAACACACTTTTGCACAATAGTGGTAATGACTGAGAAAGCAAAACTCTACTGCACTACGCACATTTTAGACTTTTCAACCATTTTGGGGCTGCTTTGTAAATTAGTACGTTCACTCATCTTTCGAACGTGTTGTTCTTGAACTTGAGCGAGGAAAAATTCACGATCGGCCTTCAGGATACTATCGTCCCCTCCAAGTAGCTGTCCTCTAGGGTGAACAGCATCAACAACTCCATTCTGTTCTTTTACTACTGTTTTTAAGCGTGACACTGTCGTGTCACTTGATATAGGTTTCGTTTGTTCAATATTCATCAAATTATTGTTCTTATCAGGGTCTCTTTGAACTGAAGACACTTGCTCGTTTGATAGACTTGATAATCGCTCGTAAGTATCATTTGATGAATCATCAGATCCTTCATCTGATGCACCTGAAAATACTGGATTATCTTCATCTTCACTTTGATCTTCCGTGTCATAACTAGCGAGTCCTGTAGTGACATAGGATCGCCGATTTATGCGTCTGTCGCTACGAACTCTACCCAGCTTTGCTATTATTGGGAACCTTTTGGTTTCATCCTGATCCACATCATCAGTTGTCTCACTTGACGACTTTAATTTATGTCCTCGTACATGGTACTCAACAGCATTGGACAATTTCTTTACGATGCGGTCACTATGGAAACTAGCCACATCTCCAGCAACTGCAAGTATTGACAGAGCTTCTTTGTAATATTCAATCGCTTTATCGTAATTTTCCTTCCTAAAATGAACTGCTGCTAACCCTTCAGTAGCCAAACCCTGCCCTTCTTTGTCACCACTGTCCTTTGCTGCTTGAATTGCATGCAAAAAGGAACCACAGGCACTTTCATAATCTTTTTTTTCACAGTAAGCAAACGCTTGTTTCAAAAAAACTTGACTTTGTGCTCTCCTGTCTCCAAGTTCCCCTGCAAAAAATGCCACAGTAAGTGAAGAAATGGCAAACTGTAGAAGACACTGATGATTTAAGTTACAAGTTGATTTCTAATAAATAATTCACCATTCATGATTCAATACCCATTATTCTTTGTATTAGGTTCTGTGCAAATGGTGGAGTTCAACAGTGATCTAATTTATCACCACTCCTGTTTGCTACTGCTATACATATCATGTCCAAACGAGGGAATTATGAATTTTAGAATTTATTATATGTGGATGATTTGTACGTGCAGGCACATTTAATGCAGCAACTAGGTGAAGATAAAAATCTTATAGGGGGTTGCGGAGTATCAGCAGTGGAGGAAAAAAGTAGATTCCTGTAGTGCTTGCAGCATATGGGTGCTGAAGAATCCCACCAGAAGTACAGCAAGTTAGAACTACAACCAACTAAGATTAGGATGAAGTGCATTGAACAAAGTGTAGCAGTAAGGAGTACAAATATGTGGCGAAGTACGTGCTTGCTATTAAGCTGGTTTAACCAGGTGAGTAACGTCAGTGAGGTGGCTAACAGCGTCTATGATGTAGAAAAACACCAGCAGTTTCACACTGTGTGTTTTGTTCTATAGTACGCGTTGTGTCTGTTGTAAGCTTGGGATTAGCTCTAGGATATTCTAGGAACGCAATGTGTACCATTTTTTGTTTATATTACACCGTACGTTAGTGCTCAATTCTCCTTTCGTTGCAGATTCTGTTATTAACTGCGCAGTCGTAGTGTGTTGAATCACGCGATTATAAATCTGTCTTGGATTCTAAGTGTTGTATTTACTGTTGCAGTATCATTAAACAAACAATGCAATATTCTAAACTGTGTTACAGACAGTTCCAGAGTTGACATTTTGTAGAAATTCTAGTTCCTGCACTATGTTGTACATATAGGGGGTAGTACATATAGGGGGTTGCAAGACTGAAGCCAGACAGAAATGCAACTTGGTATGAATCACATTCAATGAGTTTTCATTAGTACTAGTGGTAGAATTTTACAATAGCAATAATGGAAAAGATCTTATTAAATTGTGTCTACGCAGTGATGGTTGACCTATAGAACAGATGAAGACCTTTCTTGAAAATTTCGTCAAAATTCATCTATAACTTTTTGAGTTATGTTGTTAACAAACAGACAGACAGATAGACAGACAAACCAACACAAGCAAAAACATAACTTCCTTGGCGGAGGTAATAAATAAGAATGACTGCTGAAATATAATCTCTTCCATATTCCTTGTCTCTTCTAGCTTCCCCCCAAACTAATATGAAATCAAAAAAGTAAACAAGGCTAAGAGATACAAATAGCAATGATACACATAATGAATCACTCAGGGGTGTTGCGAACGGGGAGTGTCAAACCCCACCATCATAAACAAATAGGACACTTCAGGTAAAATTTACTCAGCCGAACGAAAGATTTATACTATTTAGTGGCCTTCATTTTGTATAATCGATAAAGAACTAAGTAACAGCAGTTGCTCAATTAGACGACTACCTGTTTTAGTAAGTGAAAAAGAAAACATTGATGCCATCTGTCTTACCAAGGATGCCAAGAAGAAGCTGCTGATTAAAATCGCCGTGAAAACATCAAATAACTATTCACAAGACATTGTTATTATCATGTAAATGGATGCTACCTCGTTACATTCCAATCACATTCCTCAGGGTCAGATTGGCAAAAATATTGCAAAGTTTTAAAAAAAGAGTTTCAGGTAGAATTATACTTAATCCAGTGAATTCGTGGTTCACCCCCAACCTCCAACCCCAATAAGGCATGCTTCGCGACGGGCCTGGAATTACTACAGACATCAAGTACAAGACAATGTAGTTAACTGGCCATTATAATTAGACTTACCAAAAACGTCTGCTGCTCTCTGATGATAGGTGACTGCTTTATGGTATAACTGCATGCTGCTAAATGCTGCTCCAAGATTTTGAAGTATGACACCTTTTAAGTCTTTACTAGCCACAGAGTTAGGTATACTCTCTATAGATTTCAAAGCTTGCTCAAAGCATTCAGAAGCAGATTGGTAACAGCTTTCTGTGCTATATATCAACCCAACATCATAAAAAACTCTAGCTGAAAAAAATACAAAGCGAAAAAATACTTGCATCGATTAACATGAAATTAAATGAGTATGACCAAATAACATAAAACCATGCACCCATACTCCTTCTTAAACGCTTAAAAAGAACATTACAGCTACCATGGACACCATCACCTCTTTTTGACATCTCCGAGCTAAACAATATAATGGTATTTGTAGAATTCAAGCGTTTTATTAAGCAGCAGGAAAAGGAAAATCAAAACGATGGACATGCCGGAGAATAGACGTCGGTGGTGTTTGTAGGCAGAGAGGGTGAAACACAAAGTTTCATAAACCGAAACTACCTAAAAGAACAGAGTCCTTGTAGCATATGTTAATGGGATGGTATGCTCTATCCTTGCATGTGTAAAGATGGTAACAAATCCGTGGCAGGAGCACCGTTGACAACTGAGAAATCAAAGTCAGTGAATCACAGTGGAAGAAAACTCCATTTAAAGCATGATTTGTCGAAAAATAAATGTTAAGCACCTGAAAAGCTTTGGCTGCATGCCCTACGTTCACGTTGCCAAGGACAAACGAAAGAAATTTTATTTCACTTCACTAAAGTGCACATTCACAAGCTATTCAACAAATACCAGAGCACACCCTCTGTGCGACGTCAGTGCACGAAACGTCATTGTGCAATTGGATGTGGTGTTCAACTAGTTTGACTTGAGTGTGGAAACAGTCAAGTCTGGGGAACTGGAAATCAATTCAACACGGGTAGACAGTGAACCGGATTAAGATGAAGATGAACCTGATGTCAGGGTGCAATGCGTCTACCGACTACCAGAGGTGGGCTCCAAATTGAGGATAAGTGCAAGCAGCCATAATAAAACTGAATCGTACACAATAAAAGAAACGAGCAGTGTTACGGAAAATTCTGATGAGAAGCTGCAAATGTCCAAATGGAATCTCTAAAGACGAGTAAGACGTGGCATCTGACGAAACTGTCGAGGAGATGAGTGGTGGTTGAATGAAAGTGAGTGTTCCAAGTAAAACAGAAGAATATTGCCAGGTTCGTTTGATGGCCAAGGGTTTTTCCTTAAAGTTCAGACTGGACCATGATGAAGTATTTTCTCCACTGGCAAGATTTGCATCATTAAGTGCCTTAAGTTCCCTTGGCACAAAGAATGAAATGAAAATCCATCAGACAGATCTCATCCCAGCTTTCTTGAATGGACGATTGGAAGAAGAAATCTACATACAGCAGCCACAGGATTTTGAAGAAATGCACAAGAAAGATATCATTTGCAAGGTCGACAAAAGTTTGTACAGATTAAGGCAGTCGTCGCGGTGCTGGAATTTGGTTCTGCAAGACAGGCTGGACTTGATGGGTTGAGCAATTGGAAGCAGATCAGCGTATCAACGTGATGTCAGTAGAAGAGCTGTTCTTCATCACTGCCTACCTCGAAAAAATACAATTCCGGCAACTAAAGGTGAATGGCTGGCTATAGCCAGGAAGGTGATTACAAAGTACTCCAAAGTGTAAGATGGTGAACACTACTACCATGGAACGTAAGTTGAATGGGACAATAATGAAAGTGTCTTGATTGGTCAGAAAGAACTTACATAAATGAAATTTTTAATGAAGTTGGAATGTTCAACTGAAAACTGATTAAAAACCCTAAGACGCAAGTTCCAAATTATGACAAGTGGATTAAATAAGCCAATAAACAGATGAAAGGCAGTAAAGGCTGGCACTTGGTAAAATAAGGTACTTATGTCAGGCACCGCTGAAAAGGGAGGCCGGGGGGACTATAACCCCCCACGTTTTCCAAAAATAAAAATGTTTGAAAGAGTTGAAAAGAATTCGCTAATGATAGATTAGTTTTTCAGGGACTCAAAGGCGGCCTCTGCATTGAGCCCTAGTAATGTGCTGCAGGGACTACTTTTTTGTTATCATGACGTCAATAATAGAGTCAAAATAGCCACTTAGGTGGTTTGCTCGATTTTACGGCTCGTCGTGTTTACAGAGGGCAACAGACTATAAACTGCCTTTAATGGATGGAACAATCTCAACTAGTTTACATCCCTTATGGTGTTACCAATGGATTGGGTGGCTTTAAGAGAGAGAGAGAGAGCGTGCATGTAAGAGAGAGGGAGGAGTGAGAGAGAGAGAGAGAAAGAAAGAGAATCATTGTTGACTCCTAGAGCATCTTTTCAACATACAAACTTCCCATCCACAGAAATTTAATGTAACTGACAAGAGACCTCCTCTTGATCTGTAATTACTATACCCTCGCCATAAGCTCCATGTGCCACACAATACTAAATCCTGCAAGAGATGTTGGGGGCCTATTTCCCTACTTTCCTTAATGCAGTACAACTTTATTCAACTAAATTAATCGCCACTTATTTCTACCATCATCCAAAAATTTTGCTACATATGATGGCGTTGAAAAGCAGTTGAGACATCTCTTGTTACTGCTATAAACTAAAACATAACCTTGAAGTTGAAACCAATCCATTAAAAGTAGCATTAGCTGGCATTCTTAGCCATAATGGCCAGCTAGTTGCTTCGTTTTAAGGTTCTTTTTATGGTAGTAAAAAATTGGAGCATGCTTCATATAAAAAAAAGAATAACATATATATATATATACATATATATATATATATATATCATGAGCTCAATTATTTGATTTGAACGGTTCTGAAGAAGACTTATGTCGAAACTTATATATATAATCTTATATATTCAATCATGAAATAAACTAACAATTTAATGATACATACATATATACCATTCAATAGATGGAAATCCAAATCAAAACTCAGATTTTCCTTCTACAAGCCTGTTTCATGAATTTCTGTTCACTCATCAGGATCTGTTATACACGATGTTTCAGTGTATATATATTTACAAGGAAGGCACGTGGAATTTTATGAATTGCATAAAAGAATTTTGTTTCTATGCTGGCATGATGTTACCAGTTCGTTTCTTTTATTTGGGGTCAAAAGTTTGCTCTGCACATTTAAGTGTTGAACACTGTCTTTGAGGAATTATCAAAACACGGACATCAATTGTGTGTGGATGGGGGAAACTTGTCCAGTTCTCCTTAAGTACTACAATCATTCAGGACTGAATCCATGAGGTAGAGTTGCACCTAGATTATCCACACAATGCTTACATATGTTAATCACTGATGTGTTTATGGTTTCATAACCAGCCCATGCACAAGTGGGAGTTGTGGGTCCCAATCCTTTTGGACAAAGATCATTGCTTAGTACGGGATATTACCATGATGTAATCTATTGTATATATTATTTGACTTTATATTTAAGTACAGCAGCAAAACCATGTAAGACAGTTGTTGTAGGAGTCAAGACATACTGGTGTACCTTGTACTTGGGTATACAGTTGAGCTATTGTCTCTTCTTGTGTTGTTACTCTTTCTGTGCTCGGATCAGGACACTACAATCAGATGGTGGAAACATAACCCTTTTCAGTTACAAAGTTGCACCCAAACCTCAAGTTCCTTTTGTTTTTCATAGTATTTGCCTTCTTTCCTTCACCAGTTGCAATTTTTTATTCTAATTCTTATGTCAAACTTAGATGGTTCAGCATACTCATTATACTAATACACCTTGCAAATGTATCTGCTTATGCATGTAGACCTTGCTCTATTGAAGTTGCCTTACAATTTTATGTTTGAGGGTACCTCTTTAGCTTTCAGTATTCTCCCACTGTGTCTTCTCTAAGCACAACAACATCTGCAAACAGTTAGTCCATGACTTGAGTCAATAAAAATCGGCTCAATAAGGAAACTTGTTCACCTTTGCCGTTAAAGGTTCTGTTCTTACTGCTCCACACCTTTTCACTGTCTCATGTCCTTAATACAAACTGGATGTAAATTTGACTTCTATAGTAGCCCCCTTTGCCCTTGCAACAGCAGACATTAAATTTGGATTCAGTTAGATGGCATCTCAAGGTCACTGAGCACTTGATGACCATTTTTTGCCTTTCTATGCACTTTTTTGTTAGTAAAATCAGAATGGCAAGAGCATTCACATTACTTTCCTTTAATAGATAGCTACTATTTTCTCTCCATAATCACTCTCAATATTTGTATATCACTCTTTCCCAGTTCTGCACTTTTTATGTTTGGATACTTCATCACGAATGTGCTTTGTCACCCACCCAATAAGTCTCATGGGTAAATATATTTACCTTTTTCATTTGATATGTAAACTCCTTAAGAAATTCCTATAATTACAAACATATATTGCGATAGTCTTGTATAAACACCTGGCTTTATAGTTCTGCACCCATGCCATTGAATAACCTTTAATCTTAAAGTTACAAGAAAAATCCTGGCTGGTCAAGAATACAAAAGACACGAGCAGCATCAGTGTGATGCATTGAAACTGTACACTGAATGTGACATCACAAGCGATACATGAGGGTAGAGAAGTATACAAGAGGTTGCCATAACAAATGTGGGCAGTACGTAAGTAGTACTAAATTCACTTAATTTTTTACAATCTATAATATTAATCTATAATAGTAATGTATAATCTATAATCTCTTAATATTTTAATAGCTATAATAGTAATCTATGATAGTAATCTATTATAATAATCCAAAATAAAACAATAGAAAGCAAATGTGCACGTGATATCACTAAGAAGCCATAAAAATTAACCTTAAGGGGCCGTGGGACAGGCAAAAATAACTATGAAATCTAAAATGAATATTAACTACTCTTCTTGAATTTTCGGCATACAATACCTTGGTTAGGTAATATAATAAGCAAGCTCACTTACCTTGTAAAAATGGATCTTCCAAATCTTGTGAGATGTTAAGTAAAATATTTAATATTTTGGCACACTCATCGATTTCTTGCAGACGAATATGAAGATTTGCAAGATTCGTTAAAATGACAGTTTGATGCTTAGTGTCACTCATTTCTGCATAAAGTTCCTGTGCTCTTCTTAATGCCTCGCACCCTTGGCGTAGTTGTCCATGACGTTCGTAACAATCTGCTAATTTTTCTAATGTCACTGCCTCAAGCTCCTTTTGAGTTGTATTTCGGTAAGAATGCGCTGCAATAGTGTAATTGTCGATAGCTTCGATATGATTCCCAGCAGCTTGATATGCTAAACCAATATTAAAATGCAGATCAGCCAAGTTTTCTAAGCCCTCCTCCTCCTTATCAGGTGGCAATGCGTCCTTCAAATGATGTAACCCTAGAGCAGCATCTCCACCCCTTACATACCCAGCTCCCAAATTAAAAGAGCATGTTCTTTGAACAAATTCATCCCCTAAATCCACCGATAACGATAGAGCCTTTGAGAACTTCTCTACAGCAGCCTTTGGTGCCTCACTATTTAGTAAATCATGTCCCTCTTTCGTCAATTCTTGTATGCTTGTGTACAGTGACGATTTGAACGGAGCTCCCATTGTCTTTACCAAGAGATACTCAAAGCCAAATACACACGTCAGTTTTCTATAAGCCTACATTATGTTACCACGGATTTCATCGTGTAAATCTCTCATATGTCAGGAATAACTCTCCTTGTCCATTTTCAAACAAACTAAAATAAGTACTGAAACAGTGTGTTGTCGTCTGAGACAAAGCGGAAATTCCAGCTCTCAGTTTGAAAGATTAACCAGTATAATATCACAAGCCTGTATCGTTTGTTGGTATCTACAAAGCCAAATTTACCACAATTTCCTCCCTGACAGCAGGCTTCGTCGCCAATGAGGCCAGAAACTGTACATTTGAAGTTGAATATAAATTCGTCCACGTTAAATCCTGACGATTAACATAGTGTTATCAGTTTCACACTTGGTTGCATGTGTTAGGTTTCAATTAATTATAAGTTGTCATAACAACCATTGTCAAATTAAACTGCTAAGTGCTCAACGGGATAGTGGTTCAGAAAAAAACCAGTTCTCTACAAATTCATCTCATAGTTATGTTTACATGTTATCACCTGTTGCATAGAGAGAGATCCCAAGAGACAAACATACTTAACTGTGGTCATTAATCCAAAGAAAATAGACGGAAACGCAAAGAGAACAAAATAACTAATTAGTACCCGCAATAGGCTGTTTAATTGTTGCCAGGAAATGTTAGAGTCTAACTGTTTGGCAATACCAACGTTGTATTTATGTATAACGACATAACAGCTGTAAGGCAAGATGATTAACTTTAAACACGACGCCTATACAGGCATGCCAGCAACCCATGCAAACACATAATGTGAGAGGGAACATTAATGTATTATATCTAACTTGCACATCTGACCAGAGAGAGTGGAGGGGTAACCAATGATCTATGATTTTCATTCATTATTTTGAACCACGTGTCGTGTCCCTTTCATAACCCTTTTTGACAATATTCGTAAGAATGGGGCTTTAATACCATATTTGTGATTGGGTAATTGCATTTGTGCATTTTCATTTCGGGTCGGAATATGCAGTATTACTTGATTTGGTATGTAGTTAGTGCATCAAGGAAAAAATTTAATTTCCATACCTGGAAATATAATTTTCCAAAAATTAGGTTCTGTTGAGTATTTACGTTCAATGAATTAGTATGTTGCTTTAAAATGGTATTTTCACCAACTGAAAAGTCATCAATTACATCTTATGAAAAGCATAAGAAGGCTATTTGTCAGTGGAGTTTTACGTTCTCATTTTGGCTTAGTATCTGTGTCTGAAAGACAGAGCCTCTCAAGGTTGGAATCTTGACCACGCCCTTTAGATCTTTAGATGCCAGGGAAATGCCTTTCCTTTATAAAATGATACACCCATACTAGACAGAAAATAACAGATGACTTAAGAAACAAGATGATGATGATGAGAACGAGGAGGATGAAGTCGAGGAGAGAGAGAAAGAGAATGTTAATGATGGACATACGGAACTAGAAAACCAAACGCCTGTATTCGATAAGACTTTTAACTTGATTAAGTCGCCATTCATAGAAGTATAACAATATATTTTATTTCTCTATTTCTCTCAACCTAAACACTTCTTTTAGGCTTATTAAGTTTTGTTTACCCAGTCGAAGGAACAAAATGTCGAAAGAAAAATTTTCAATATCGGGTGGGGGCCAAAGACTTCTATTTCAAGCCATTCACTAGCTGTTCAGATACCAAAGGTCAGCAACCATC
>JANTCA010091510.1:0-13082 GCA_024741275.1 Chironex yamaguchii
CTATCTATCTATCTATCTATCTATCTATCTATCTATCTATCTATCTATCTATCTATCTATCTATCTATCTATCTAAGGTCATATGCAGTTGTTATACTACAAAATTAGATAACATATTTTGGGATGATCTATTTACTTACATTTGTCCAGAATAAAGCATTACTACACCAGCTGCATGAAGTGGGAGCTAGAGTGGTCTTCATAAATACAGGCATTATCATCATGGGGGGACTACACCATCAATGATAATAAATGACTTGTTTGGCAAAGTATTTCATATTTTACCATTAGCAATCTGATTTGAAAGAACTATTCCTATCACTTATCATTGAAAGCACTAGGATTGGATGCTTATTAAGCAGTGATTACATTTGGCGATACGTTTTTAAATCTATTTGATAACGAAAAAACGTGTGTGCACAACAGGAGGAAAAGAAGGAAGAATGTTTTACAAATTTTGATATTACAATCATGTTGGGCTTACTTGAGACAGCCGGCAAGGCAAAAAGGATGATTTACATAAATGGGATAATCTGGATACACTTAACATGTGCATAATAATGATTTAACAAAGGACACATACACAAAAACAGATCAATTAAGCACAATTAGTAAATTTTGCTTTGATTGCAGTTAAGTCAAGTTTATTGTGTCATTGATCTACCCTCATTATTGACACTGATAAAGACAACTTTCTAAGACGACAGAAATCAAATTATATGTCTAGTTTCTGGAATCATGATGACTCTGAAGACATTCATTTTACCACCATGAGGTTGTTCTGACACAGAGTGCTTGCAAAATAACTATTAGGTCTAATTGATTCAGGGACAGGTTGTGTAATACCTGTAGCAAAATTCCACAGTAGAGATGATGCAAAAGCAGGTCAATGTATCAAACTATCCTAAACGCACTCCATCCTCCCAAGAGGAGCACCAAAAAGGCTTTTACTAACAGGAAGACCAAGTCTCAAAATTGAGAATAAAATATGCCTGGTCACCGACAAATAGTGCCGAAGTTAAGTTGACATGGATGTTAGTGACAGGCTTCAACACTAAATTACCAATGTTTTGGGTTAATAGTTTAAAAAAATCAAACATTTTTCAGCTTTTGGGAGTCTACAGCTTCCTCAGTGGTCAGACAGACAAGTCATAAGAAAGAGCAATGACACTAGGTAAAAACCACATAGAAAGTTGTGGAACACTGATTAATGGGCAGTTTACAAATCCATTTTTCATTGCATCTGACTCGGAAGTAGAGTCAAAATTGCACCATTTAAAGTGAACTTGCAGTGTATTTTAAAGTCCCTGCATTGACTCAGAGCATACTTATTTTAATGCACAATGCATGGAAGCTTACATTTTAATCAATCAAACAAGTGGAATGAGTCATGTTTCATATTTGGCTGTCAATGATAAAAATTTTTTGTGTTCTCGTGTTTGCACTTTGAACTCTATTTGGAAGATACTTTCTTTAACTTAAGGAGGTTATTTAAAACCCTTTAAATACCTTAACAATATGTTTATCTGCATAACTAATGCATTGTCAAAACTCTTTGACTCACGAGTCAGATGCAAGAGAAACACGTAGTCTAATCTGGCTTTTAGACAGCCAAAGGTCAAACATACAGTGGTGGGAGTATATTCCTAAAGAACATTGCAAAGTGGTTTGAAAAAAAGAGAAACATGTAACTAGCAATCTCAAATAGCCAGAATGCATGAATACAAACAGTTCATTAACTTACCAGGAACAGCACCAAAAAAATTATCTTTGTTAACATATGGAGTAGATGGAGAATATGTTTTGTCCTTTTCAACATCATCTGGTAAATCTCCTACCTCATCAGGTGCCTAAGAATACAAGACAATATAATAAAATATATGGGTGGAAATATTGTTTATTATCTAATACGGTCATGGATATCATTATTACAATCAATACCACCATTACCATACCTATTTTGATCATCATTAAAGGTATCTGTAAATCAACTAACATAATAGGAATTGGAATAATACTCTAAAGACTTACCATAACCATACACATAACATTTACTTATAAAATAATTGATAATCATCATTATCATGATAATCATGACCATCATGATCATGATGTTCATTGTCATCATTTTGATCACCATCAACAGCACCATCATCATTATCATAATGATCACCACCATTTCACCACTATTACTGCATCATTATCATCATCAACAACAACAACATGATGATCACAATTATCAATATAATAATAATCATCACTCAAGTGATTACCACAGATCAGTGTTTGTTGTGATTGCTGCCACCAATACCAGACCACCATCCCAATAAATGTAGCTCAAGGTATCTAATGATGCAGGTAAATGTCTTGTAACACCATCTCAAATAAGATACTCAATTTCATAATTCCACTTTCAACTAATTTCATGTCTAAAAATTTATGTCATTCAAAACCACTAAGATTGAAATTATTTTCTTGTTACATTCCGTACAGACCATCAACAATATAAGTGAAGTCAGTATCTTTTGTTCAATTGTTTCAGGAGTCTCAGTTGAAAGAAAAATAATATAGAAACAGAACTAAAAGCATTCTAAGAGTCCAAAAGCTCCACCAAGCCAATATGAGCATTCAAACAACTCAAGGTTCCTTGATGATATGGAGGACAATGAAGATGTGCTGATTGATTGATTGATTGATTAGAATATTATGTTTCAATCTATTCTATAGAAAGATGATGAATGTTTAGGTATCTGTTGTTCCTTTTCTTAATAACCATCCAGGTTTACATAAGCACCCAATAACTTCCGAGATAGTTTATGAAACAATCACTACCAAATATGGCAAATGAGTTATCCCCACAGACTTCTTCACCAGCAGTGTGAGGGTTTCATTACAAAGAAGTGTCAAGATCACCCCAAAAATTTAACCAGTTCAACAGTAGTTCATTTCTGACCTAAATCTTCACATCAGATTACGTATACTTCTGAAGGTTTACACATGCAAGATAATAAAGGCCAACCAGTTCCTACATTTTGTCACTTTTCTCAGATAAAACAAGGCAATTAGAATAATCTTGATACAGTTCAATGATTTCTGCTACCCATTGAAAGCATCAGCCCTCTTATCAGAACTTTTCACGTGTCATCCCTGTGACAACAATACAAATCAAAAATTGGTATTTCACATGTTACATAAAATACCAGGACAGCATGACACAGTTTAAATTTGTTCAAATTTATATTAAATCCTGTTGTTACCTTAAAGATCAACTGATCAATTGATAAAAATTTCCTAAAACTGCTGTGTAGCAAACAAATGTCATTCTTACCAATCCTCTCACCCTTAGGGACCGGCGTCTAAGATGCTTGGTCTGAGCTTCATTGTTGTTGGAATCAGGGATATTACTTTCAGCCTTAATGGTGAGAATTTTTCTACGCTTTTTTGCAGGCTGGTGACTGCAAACATTGTTTTTGGTTACTTTGGGTACTGCAGCACACTGTATCAGAATGAAATGAAAAACTTTGTTAATTTTACCTTGCAGATAATTTAACAGTGATAAAAAATAATTTAATAAGCAGGGGAGGAGAAAGAAGATATGAAAAACCTATCTGATGAGAACAAAACATTGGATTTTTGAGAAATGCAAAAAACTGGTTTACGGGAAAGGCAGGAAATATTGAGTAAGGTAGGACTGGTTAACAGAAAAAAAAGAGTTTTAATTTACGTACCAAATAAGATCCCTACCCTACTTACATCAATGGTGATAACTTGGAGCAGGTAATTGGCTAAGGCATGCAATCTCTTTATTTCCTCTTTTTTCTTCGTAAAATTTTATCACGTGCATAATGCAGTATACTTGTCTGTAAGTAATTTGCAAAGTGTGTTAATTGGCCTGGATAGTTTTCGTTATTGGACTCACTTCAAAGTCACTGGATAAATGAACAACCGTACTGTGTACATGTCCAATGGCGATGCCTAAGGTCCTGCTTGTCCTGCACAGCACGACCAGCAATTTCCCAAAGAATGAGATCCAGAGATTAAAAAAAAAAATCTTAGCATGCTCCTACAGTGACACTTTGTTGGTAGACCCCCCATTTTATGGGTACATTTGAAGCCAAACTAAACCAAACAGGGCCCTTGATTGTAATTTCACCTTCCCCTCCCTGCAACAAAAATTAGCACCCCTGGCTATACTATTGAATGAGATTGCTATGCTTACATTTTGAATGTTATTCCGTGTAAATACTTCCCCACGACATAGACATTGGTATACTCCTACGTTGTGCTGTCATCAGTCTGGTTTACGTATTGATGCAAGTTATTATTTAAATCTTAACTTGGTAGGTAACAACCGTGTTTAATTCAGCAAGTTTACAATGCCTGTGAAACGGTATGAGAAGCTAGTGAAAACATGCGAAGACTTGTGGTGCGGACAACACGTCTCTTTACCGAGGTGGGTCTACAGTGTTTTGTAGGCCAAAGAGTCCAGTCTCTACCGGAACACTTAACTCCACCAGCAATAAGTCATGGTAAGTTGGTCAGAGGATGTTATTCCATTTTATCATTGAGAGACAGCAAAAACTAAAGTGAAGTATTGACCAAATCCACTAAACATGTTAGGAAACCTCACATAATTGAGTCTCTAGTCCAGCCTTGCTGCTGGAGGGGGTGAAGTTGACACACTGAAGGCTCGTCTGCATCAAAAGTTTAGAGCGGTTAAGTTGGCGACACGGTCTTTCGTGCTCATCCCAGCTTCACATGGCTATTCAATCGCGGATCATGCCTTGTTTGTGACTGAATGCATGATAAACTTAGATGACTTGAGCAAGCTTTTATAGTTTTTGGTGAAGCTGGTTGCTGCAGACTACTTACCTGCAACAATCCAAGGCTAAGAAGAACTTTTCTGTTCTCTTCGATATTCTTCAGACGTTGAAGTTCGTAACTGCTAAGTTGTTCCTTGGCCATATTGGTAGAATATAAACAGGAAAGGAGTACTTATTTAACCAAAATACCACTATGCCAAAAGGTGGAAGTGCAGCAAGGCTCACGTGGTGTGAACTAGAGTTGGTTAAAGAGAAGCTAGGGGAGACCCATTTCATTTCTGATTGGTTATTCGTGGAGAGCCCAGACTTCTTCATAAATTTGAATTAAAGAAACATGAAGTCCCTGAATCAGGGGGGGGGGGGCAAAGTCCTATTAAGGAGGAGAGGCAATTTATTCGTTGAATTATAGTTAATAAGTTATAAATTTGCTATTCATTACCTACAGATATGGGAAGATGATCGAATGGAAAATTTTTGAATGGAAAATATGCCAGTAGCCACAATTCTGACAAGATCGTCCCCCAAAGTCGTTTTTGAGGGTAAGTCTATCATGATAGTCTCTAGAGAAACGACAGTCGACAGTCTACTAAAATCAGTAATGTTGCAGTATGTTTGTAGCGCAATGTCGTAATTAAGGTAAATAGCTACTAGGTCACTCGAATAACTTAGTTCAAATTTTTTTCCTGAAACCTCTGAAATACGGTCTTAAAATAAACAAAAATTTTCATGAGATCTAAGTATTCTTCTGACAGAGATAGACACCAAACAGCAGAAGTAAGCTACTTTATGCCAATTTATTGCCCTTCATTAAAAATACATTATAAAAGTCGGTCTGTTTATCTTCGTTCTCAATTCCTCCAAATATGTTGTCATTGTGAAAGCCATTTCACCAAGGTCTTTGAATTTCTATAGGCCCGTTTATCTGTGTCAGTTTATCACTTAAAAAAATAAAATGGGAAATTTGCTTCTTATCCTGGACCTTTTTATCTCCCTAATCACCTAAATCTTTATTCATTTTTAAATTTAACTACCATTCTAGGACTGACTATTTTACTTTTATAGTACTTACTCACAGAAAAATACTTTGCCAATGTCTGACTTGGACAGATGTGTGATGCTGACGGAAACACAGTGTGTCAACGTTTGATCATGTTTACTTTATGCAAGGCGTCATTCGTCAAGAGCCATAATGAAGGAATGAGTGTTACTTCAGAATACAGCCTTTAATGTGTCATTGTAACCTTTCTCTGGTGTCGTCTACCAAGGCTGTTCTCCTTCTTTCATACTTATTTTCCCCCCAGTTTTTACCCTCTATTGCATGGACACTGGCACCTAGCATACTGAACCCAGGGTAGTTTTAACTTGGGGTCAAGATGGCAACTGAGCTAGAGTGTTTTCCTCATCCAGAATTGGGAAGGTAGCTATTAGACCCAGTGATGTTTTCACTGGGACTTGAACGGGGAAATGCCCCGGGTCATAGGCCACAAAGAGGCTCACAGCATCTTTCTATATAACGTGAAGTGCAACAAATTTTACGTTGGACAAAATTATCGGACGCAGTATTAACGAGCTATTGAAGCCATCTCAACAAATAGGATATACAGGCAGGAAAATACTACACGTTTCCCATGTCTTTGGCCCCGAGAGGCCCTACAAGAGTTTGCAATAATATCAGAGTGGAACAACATCATATGGGGGTATAAAATTACACCGCTTTTTGTCAAGGCTATCGCACGCGCACTGTCAGCTTGTCTTGTAAAGAATCCGCATAAATATGCTTAAAACTGATGAAATCAAGGTCTTTTAGAAGAAAACTCGTATCCAAAAAATAATGCAAAAGACGAGTTCCATTGTGAGTAATGATTTGTTCGTCTCTTCTGGAGACACAACATTGAACGTTTGACGTCTACATTGCGTTGACATTAGTCAACCATGAATTTCCCCAGATAATTGACTTCAAAATTAAGAAGCAGGGGCGCAAATGGGGGTATTGTGGGCGTCAAACCACCAATAACTTCATTACCCGGTCCCAGTCGCTATTTGCTAGCGACGGATCGAATTGGACTGGAGCATGTTCTTTCGAAATGGGCAAAGCTGCCAAAAAGTGGACGCTCAATCAGACTTTGAGAAATGAACGAAATCAGTTAAAGCGTGTTATTTATCTTTTAATTTTTCAACAGATGTAACGCTCTTACGATTTATCTGCCATGGATCCTGTTCGTTGCGCATGTCATCTGGCACTTTTACCTACATCTACACTTTCACCTACATTCAATATGAAAATAGGATAAGAAGCTAAGGTGATGTAAGTAACTACCTGAAGCCAATCTGTTCTTGAAGGGAAACATAAGGGGGGGGGGTCCTTACCCCTTTGCTTTTTTGTAAAGGGCAAAAATGGGTAAATATACAGTAGACTCCCGGTTATTCGAACTTCGAACGAAAGTTTAAAATCGTTTGGAATAACGGGAGTTCGAATAACATTTAATATGATTTGCAACGTTCACAAAGTATGGCGTAAATAAGGAAGAGTAAGCGTTTAAAACAAACATGGCGCTTTTTTTCTGCGATCAGTGTAAATACAGGTGACAATAAAAGAATGAAAATCTCTTGCAAAGTAAATTTCAGCGAAAATTGTGAAATGGCTAAGCTTTTAAAAGAGATTATTTGTATATATTGTTTTTAATGAAAGAATACAATGTTTGCCTTTTCAATTTCCTTTTTTCTACTATGGCAATCCAAATTTTTCCAAAATTCCAATAACCGAGGGTTTTTTTCAGACAGAGCAAAAAAAAAGTTTCGAAAAAACGACATTTTTTCGAACAAGTGCACCTTCGAATAACTGAGAGAAATTATAAAAGTTTGCTAAGGAAAAACCAGGGAAATAAAAATAGCATTGAATAAATACCGGTACGAATAACATGGAGTCTGCATGCAGGCAACAGGACTTGGTTACATAACATTTCCCAACAATTAAATCCTCGACTATCCCCCAGGACTACCAGATGCACGTGCAGGTGATTGCAATGTAAGAAGTATGTACATAATACCAAAACAAGAAATGCTTATCCCAAAAGGTACGTGCCAAGTGCGAAACGATTGTAAATTTCCGAAAAATCCCTTCTTATATTGCCAATGAAGCACAGGTCATAGTTATTAACAGGTTGCAATCTAAATTCCACCACACTAGCTCGTGATATTTTTGATAGCAAAAAAAGACACTTGCCTCGCAAAATAAGTACTTTCCTAAAGACTACACATTTTTAATGTTCGAGACATTTATTCATCTGTGAAGATCATGAATAGACAACTTCATGTATTGATAACTGCAACAAATTTGCGCTTATCCATTGATTGTAATACCAAAGCTTTTTTCATAAATTTCTTGTACATACGCATATCGACGACCTAAAGTTACATTAATTATCGTCAAAAAGAGTCCCTTACATACTACAACAACACACCTATTTACATGAATACATACTAAAGTATAAAGTCCTTTCATTCAAAATATTAATCAGTCCAGTCAGTTCCTACTATAAAAATCGTCCAATATTACTCCACTGTTATGTCCAAATGACAAGTCCACTGTTTATCCTGCAAATCTCCGTTGGGATGTTTCGTGCACCTACGAAAAGACAAACGATTAGAATCATAGAAATAGTAAATCAGACTCAGTTTGTGGTACTGTTGCGGTTGGTTTACGGCTTTACGGCGTATGAACAATGCACAGACAGCAAGAACAAAATTAGTATCAAACAGAGACACCTAATGAAAAACAAAGATATCAAAAAACAGCAAAATGAATTGTCTTAATATAGTAAAATAAGTGTTCATGCACGCTTGTTAGTGCATCTACTTCAGGCAAGGATAAGTGTAGTTTAAAGCAAAACATTCACAGATGGCAGCATTCCTGGTCAAGATGATTTTTAAGTTGGACAATAGCGTAAATTTCAAGGGAATATCAGTGCTCACAACAGTAACTAAATACAACCAATGGTTACGAGACTTTCCATCTCAAGGGCCACTGTCTAACCTGCACAAATCTATGAAAGTAAAAATTCAAGTTCGGTTATGCGTAAGATTATATATTTTCTGAAGACAAGTTCCCGAAATCAATCAAGTTTTCTCATTCCTTTTTATGTTTGTTTCATTAAACAGACCTTGTAGAATTGCCAATCATACCAACAGCTTATCAAAAATACTCCCTGGAAAATGACGTACAACAAGTGTAGGAGAAGAACAGGTTGACGTGTTTCTTTGGGCACAGTACAATAACAAAGATTAGGCCATACACCCAACACGCTGTTGTAGACCGTGATTTCACAGATATTTATTGCAGTGACGACTAGTGAGTATTCATCACTCAGAATTCCGAAACCAAGAGTTATCAAACATTGGCAAGAGCATCGCTTGAGTGCGGGCCTCAACAACGATGGCTTCTAAAACTTCAGATTCACTAGTAGTAAGTACAATAAAACTGACGAGTAAGCTATCTGGTGCATACCTCGTTTAACTTGTTATGTAAAAGTTTTGCTACAGGGTCTCGGAAAGGCCTCTTCAAAGGAATCGATCTATCGTTGAGCTCGCAATGGTGAGTGGTAGATACGATGTCATGCTGCATCTTCAATGTAAATTGTCGTCCAATCTCCGTTGATTACCTGTACGTGTATGTGATACCTAAAGCTCTCACGCTCACGGATAAAAATGTTCAAATTATAATCTTCATTTGGACAAAAGCACGCATGAGAATGGGCAATAAAACATTGACAGTCAACTTTAATGAATGAAAAATATACCTTACACAAGGTTTCCTTGTACCTGTTGTCACTGTTAGTCTACCAATGGCTTGCTAAAATGTAAACAACATAAGGGATAAGCTATAATAAAGAACCACAGCAGAAACAAGACCGATAGTTGGTAAATTGAAAATCATACAAACCTTTATAAAACCACCTCCAGTAACAGCACGTTAGAAATCACTTGTGCACTGCCTACAAATAATGAAGATAAGACTTATATTCATGAACAAATATAACTTGCAAACATTCACAAACAGATACCTCTTTACGTTTGATCAATAGGTAATTATAATCACAAATACACGAACCATAAAAGCTTTTCAAGACGTTACATATTACCCTAAACTTCAAAGCAATAGGACCGTTATGTTAATTGTTTCCGTCTTATCCCATAAAGCCTTTCGTATTTCGTATAAATGATCTTAATATCTATAACCATCGACTTTATTCTGGTTGAAAATAACATTGTTAAGATAGTAAAAAAGCTGCACTCTAACACGGCGGAGACTTACAACCTACACACAAATATCAGTTATAATTGACTTGATGTACTAGCTTATATATAGACCAAAATACGTCTTAGAAATGAAAAGGAAAGTATAAAACGTCTCATGTATACAATGCCTGATCAATTGCTCAAATCACGACCACAATATTTCTCCAGACAGGCATCATCAGTAAAGGTACTTATTTTGGAGCCTCGGGTGTGAGGCGATTACCGGTAATAATTTGATTTAAACCTTTGGTGTCTTCTTGTTGCATGAAGTTTTTTTTTCAATCAAATAATAAGTTAATAACCTCGTAGCTCAAACTTCAATATTGGTGGAACAGGGAAATGTACCTGACTTAATTATCCTTTTTGTTAGTCGCATCAATTTGTTTTCCTTCAACAAGATATTGTAGTCCTCAAACAATACAACAGTCCAGAAACACAATTCCATTACAAGCAAGCACGTTTAAAATGAAAAGGATGTTTTCGTAAGTCTAAAGGTTAACCAAGCTCCAAAATATGGCACAATGAGCAGCAGAAGACGCAAAAATCTCAGTACTGGGGTGGTATGCAAAATGCATGTTACATTTTAAAAGAAGCCAACGATACCAATTTATAACTTGATGATAAAGGCATTGGACAGGTGCAGTACATTTGATATTGTGCATATATTGTCATACCTCTATAAACTCGTTATACTTTCTAACCAGAATCGAGAAAATTGGGGAAACTTTGTGGGTAGCATTGCAATAACGAATCATGGAAATTGTAGGTGAAAATATTAGCTTCTGATTTTAGGAGTGATACTTGCAATCATTACTGGAAAAATCTTTGCCTTACAAGTTATAATTCACTCAATTCCGCCTATCCAGATTCCATCTGACATTTAATTTACAACAAAACTATCAGAACTGTTCACATATGTAAACAGGACATTGCCTTTTCTTGTGCCTAAGACTGGCGGACATTCCCTAACACACAATAGAAATAAAACTCGAGGCCAATACATACCATGTTAAGGTATATCCATTAGTAGTCAATTGGCCAGGTCTTGAAATCAATTGGTGTGTCCATGAAACGACAATTGTTTACTCTTAAGTGTTCTTTTGACTAGTCTCTCTTGATTCTCTTGATTTAACCTAGATCTCCCACCCAAAAAAATAGAATCGCAAATCATCTGTTTGGCAATAGATGCCACAAACAAAGAGTAGAGTCAAAGTGGACATAATATGCCAAGATTCCCTGAAAATACCATGGCATTGCCTACGTTATGACGGCACATTAAATAGCATCGCATATACTGCCATGCAATAGCAGGAACAAACAAAACATTGAATTGGAAATGGCCATCAGAAACCAGGATTTTCTTATAAATGCCATGGAATTGCCTTGTTATTGACTGCAGTTGATAATTGTCTATTAAATTGCATCTCATTACACTACATTTTTTGCTCAATGTACTAGAAAAGGGAACTATACCCCAGCTGTTTACTTGACAACGTTGGTAACGAACAAAACAGATAATGAAACATGGGCATCATAGAAGGCTTCCTTCGAAAACGTCACAACATTGTTTGCTTAAATGACGGCCCTTTATGGTTCCCATATAAACACATGCCATAGACTGCCTCACAATAGTATCACAAAACTGTAAAAGAAACACAAAACCCTCTTTGTGACAAATAAGAAATAAAACATCTGATCACAAGATTCATTGAAATATATTACCCCATTGAGTTCTCAACCCCGTTATTATAAAAAATTCCCCAAATATCAAGGGTTCTTTATAATTGTTTCAAAAGACTACAACATCAAAACCTTACTTACGACACAAAAGGACAGACGACGTCAAAAGCAGTACTTCCCCCTCTCCCTAGAAAATATACCTGTGCTACCTATGATCACACTTATCTGCGCAAGCACTGTACAAGTGGTGTCAAAAACTGGGCAGGTTTAAACAACAAGTTCTTCCAGTGCACGGTAAACTCAGTCCGGACGACCTGGTATTGCCTTGCTGAGATAGAAATGGTTGACCGATTAATGGTAAATATTTCCCTTGGTATTGACCAATGATGCAATCGTCGTGTCTTTTGTATAGGTTTGAAAATGTACCAAATTGGCATAGGGAAAGAATCTTCACAGAAAGAAGAGGATATCCACTGATAAGGCTCCCCTTTCTCTTTTCTTCAGTCCATCTTCAAATTAAATGTGCAAATGTACATATCTTTTCACAAGCAATCAGAGATGACTGATTTGTTTGACAAAGCCAGTATTCATTCCATAATGCTTTCTCACTTCTTTCTGTCACAAAGAGCTCTATCATCAAATATGCTTGGGTCTTTCAATGTTTTAAAACCACCAGGGCCAGATTAAAGCAGATGTATGCTCCAATCAAAACGATGCAGAATGATAAATGATTGGAACATTTAAGGGTATGCAAAACTAAATGTAATCAGATCTAGGAAGAAAAGAATAGAGTGGAGACACTAATAGCCCTAAAATATCCCCGTCTAACCCAAGAATACTAAAGAGATGTATGTATGCCTATAAATGAAAAATGGAATGAAAGATGCAAAAAACAAAGAAAAATTGTGAATGAAAAAATGATATGATAAGAGAGTAAAAAGAAAAAGAAATAAGCCTATGCTACAAACATACAAGTATACATACGAGACAGACAAACACACCAAATCTATGCCCCAGGTCACATGTACAAGATATACATGTTCTGGGCCACACTGAACAAGATATACGTGTATAAGGCACACAAATACAAGATATACATGTTCTGGGCCACACTGAACAAGATATACATGTATAAGGCACACAAATACAAGATATACATGTTCTGGGCCACACTGAACAAGATATACGTGTATAAGGCACACAAATACAAGATATACATGTTCTGGGCCACACTGAACAAGATATACATGTATAAGGCACACAAATACAAGATATACATGTTCT
>JANTCA010091511.1:0-13081 GCA_024741275.1 Chironex yamaguchii
AAACAAGGTAAATAAGATTGGAATTACTACCACGGAAAAATAAGGTAAATAAGACTGGAATTAACACCACGGAAAAACAAGGTAAATAAGACTGGAATTAACGCAACGGAAAAATATGGTAAATAAGACTGGAACTACTACCAAGGAAAAACAAGGTAAATAAGACCGGAATTACTACCACGGAAAAACAAGGTAAATAAGACTGGAATTGCTACCACGGAAAAATAAGGTAAATAAGACTGGAATTACTACCACGGAAAAATATGGTAAATAAGACTGGAATTACTACCACGGAAAAATAAGGTAAATAAGGCTGGAATTACTACCACGGAAAAATAAGGTGAATAAGACTGGAATTACTACCACGGAAAAACAAGGTAAATAAGACAGGAATTACTACCACGGAAAAATAAGGTAAATAAGACTGGAATTACTATCACGGAAAAGTAAGGTAAATAAGACTGGAATTGCTACCACGGAAAACTTAGGTAAATAAGACTGGAATTACTACCACGGAAAAATATGGTAAACAAGACTGGAATTACTACCACGGAAAAATATGGTAAATAAGAGTGGAATAACTACCACGGGCAAATAAAGTAAATAAGATTTTGCTCTTTAACAGGCAACTGCTTCATGATGCAATCACCCAAAGCAAGATCTTGAAGGGATACTCCTCATAGCAAGGAATAAAACAATCACTTACATTTAAGTTTATAAGTAGGAAACAAACTTAACAAATAAGTTCAAACTTAATAATCCGCATTCGCACGACTGAATAAGTCAATTAATTTCTCCCGAAAGAATACAAAGAACAAATCTCACATGTAGCAAGAGGTAAGATCATCTCTCTCTCGATTCAGTTTGGCTACAATAAAACAAATAAAAATTTGCTTTCCCCAATCCACCACGAATTTATCTCAATATGAAAAATATGGCGCTAATACAGCAATCCGTTTTGAGCTATTTCAGAATTGTGATGTCCTCGCAGCCCAATACTTGACTTGCAATCGGTCGCTTATGGCAATGCTCAAATTCAGTCAGGCTGTTTGGTCATAAAACGCAATCATGTGTAGTTAGTACTAAATAAATAGAAGATAACGCTGCAAACTTAATCATCTTTGCAAAGATAAAATGATCAGTTGGCAAAGTCTCATCCTATCGTTGTCTTCTTCGAGATTGCGAATAATTCATTCTAATGACGTAGAGAAATCTTCTTTGCATTCCTCATCCTCTGTAAAACAATACGTCAGATGCCCTATAAAACACTTAAGGCGGGAGCAAAATTGCTGTTGGGTGCTTTTGAAGAGTGGTGGTACAACTCGCATGCGTCAAGTTTTGAACCCTTCAATGAGCTAAAGGGAATTTTTCCCTGCGCATACTGTGATTAAGAGAATGTAACTTGGGGTCTTGGACATACTGATTTTCTACATTCATGGGCCATAAAGATGGTTGGATAAATTGCGCTATAGGAGAGAGGAATACTTGCTAATTTTACTTCCATAGTGCTACAGTTGATGACTTTCACTTCTCGAAAAGCCATGTCAGCAATGACAATAAACGACACAGTGTATCGTTCAAAAATCGACACCTTCCGTCTCCGTTGAGGACTAAAATAAGTCTGTGATGTTCGCTGAAGTGGCAGCTCCTTGAGCCCAAAATTGCAAGCACATTCTGTATCCAAATCGTAATTGTTTGTCTTGGCCGACACGCCAATAAACAGATTAACAGAAAGACAAGCACTTGTAACTTTCACCTTCCAGGCATGCATACCAGACTGAAAAGCTAATGACGAATACAGCAGACCGCCGCCATCACCAACGGTAGAAAGTAATGCGGAGGTTTCGCCCTTTTGTAAAATCCAGCTGCCAGACGATGACCTGCTCTCTCGCACACTCGGTAGATTCTCTGCATCTGCGCAAGAACTGTCATTGTCTTGCAAATTCGTGTCCAGGCCTTGCGGGGGTTTGTCGTACTTGGCTCCCTTTGTTGGCGAAGTAAAGACATCCTCCACTTCAGTGTTACCATTTTCTTCCAATGATGACTTGCGCAATGGCTCTGTGTCAAATACAAGAGATTCCTTCTCATAAATTCGACATCGCATTGGGTTTCCTGGTATTTCCACACCATTCACGGCAACACGAATTAAATGTTCACCCGCTGTTATTGGTGTGTAGGACACTATACTTTGATTTACTGTACAGGGTAACTCCTCTGAATCCGGACCAAATACACGAACATTTAGAAGGTCTGTGGTCAAAATGGATGGTTCACCAAATTTATTGAGAGCAGTCACCTCAAAAGATGCTTCCTCGCCAGCAAAGCCATACTTCACTCCAAGACCTGACACACTAGTTAGATCTGGACTTGCTAATGCTTCATTTAATTCTCCAAAAGATAAAATTTTTGAAGACAAACTCTGTTCCTCTCGAAAGACCAGGTTTCCTTCCTCAAGAGTGGGAAACTTAAAGGTCATCAGATCTAGTTTTTCCTTGAATTCAAAGTCAGGGCTTGTTAATTGTTTATGCCCCAAATTTACTTCATGCAAACTTGATGTTCCAACAACTTCTTCATTGCTATCAGTTGCTGTTTTGGACGGAGCCAAATTGTCATCAACTTTAAACGAACCAACAAAATCCAAGCTGCAAAAGTTTTCAATAAAATTGTTGTCTAGTTTTTCAGATGACATACAAGCATCGTGAACACGTTTTAGTGACTCGATTTTCTTCCCTTCCATTTCCAGCACTTGCTGCAATAACTGATTTCTTCTTTCCTCACATGCCTTTATTAACTGATTAAACACAGCATTAATTTTTTCACTCACATTCTTTGTATTATTGTGCACCTGAGCTACATGCTGTCCAATCCACTGCAATATCTCAGGCTTGGAGCAACGATGACACTCCAAATTATTCTTACAAAAATCATAAAAATTCCTCTCACCATTTTTATTATCCAGACAAAGTGGCTGTACTTGAATTGGGCAATCATCAGGCATTAAAACATCATCATCTAATTTCTGTGAAGCTTTCTGAAAAGGGCGATGTATTGCTACTTCTGGCGATGAGGAAATTTTCTCACTTTTTAATACACAGTTTTGAAGGCATCCCTCTCTAGCTTTTGGATTCTCTTCAATCATGACAGGCTCCCCGATACAATCTAGGCAGGAGGGAAGGTTTTCTTTGACTGGTTGAGGACTCTCGGTTGCTTGCTTCTGCCGAAGAAAAAAGTTGGGTACACCAACTTTTCTCCGTCGATTGATCATACTTCTTGCATCAAGACCAATTCCTTTTTCTTCTGCTCCTATAGCAAAAACTCTATCCATAATGCCAATGTCTTCCAAAAAGGAAATGTACTTAAACCCTGATTTGGCTTATTCACCATCTAGAAAAGCATGAATAACATAAAATCACTACAAAGCAACTCTAGATGATCCTCAAGAACTGGTCATTTCCTATCTAATCAAGCAGGTTAATCTGTTCTGTGGTCATGAAAAACTTCATTCAAACAAAAATAAATATATATAAATACACATACATAGAAATGTGATTTGTAGATAAACTATGGCCTAGTATTTCAATGTGTCATTGACTAAAATAAACTAGTAACCTACTGGGGATTGATACATCTGTTTCCAACAAATACATTCAAATACATTCATTGCTTGTGATAACATTCCCTTGACCTTAAAAATTGCCCCCTGCCTCAACAAACCACATTATTGGAAGTATTACCTATTGCTACTCCATAGGAATAACATGACAGGCTTCGTCTTCCTTCACCACATCCATAAATGTCTGTTTAGGCCTGCCTTTCTTCCTTCTCCCTGGTATCTTTATTCGTAACATCCTCCATCCCACACAGCCTTTGTCCTTCCTCCTCACATTGCCAAACCACCCGAGTCTCCATTCCTTTGCTTTCTCTCAATACCACTCAACACCCATTACCTTTCTGACTCTTTCATTTTTCACCACATCTTTTCTTGTTAAGCCACCTAAGAATTTCAACATTTTCATCTTGTCCACTTCTAGTTTCTTTATTCTTGTTCTTCCATTCCATACAGCATAGCTGGTCATACACAAGACGCTCTCTGTTAATTGCTGAAACAATATGCAATAATAGAAACAACCAAACCACCATAAAATGTCAAACATGGTGTCATCGACCACAAAAACCATGATATCAAGTGCAGCATTAGCATCATAGGACTCTACGACCAGGTCAATACATGACACTTTTCCGATACATTGACTTAATCTCTGAGCCAGTCAGCTTTAAAGCAATAGTCAAAGAAAGACTAACTGGATCTACACCACCTATCCTTACTAGAAACTGTCTTTTGCTAAATCAATAATTGGAATGAAACTTTGAACTTAAAATCCTCAACAATATCATGTTATATTGTAACCACAAATCAAGAACAGACTGCAACAACCGCATACATTACTATATATGTGCAACAGTGCATGCAACATGCTCAGTGGCAATATGCAGGGGGAAGGGCATGTTAGCTTTACACGGTGCCTTGTCAGTGCATCATTAGGGAAATATTGAAAAGTTGTTTATTTAACAATATGTCATTTGCAAAAATCCTTAAGATTGACTTAAGATGAAAAGTGGAAAAGTGAATAACATATTTCAAAAGCACAAGCAAATCGTTTGGGAATAAAAGAAAAATTTTCAAAAAAAGATCCTTTCCTCGGTCACAGAATGAAATAAATTGAGAATTGCCAATAAAACTGATAAATTTTTAATGTGTTCCAGAAAAGAACACCACAGGTTAATAGGAGAAAAAAAGAATTGCACAAGTAAGGTTTACCACAAAACATCCTGTGAAATAAAATGGTTCATCTGGGATCAATACCACAGGGTACAAACAAAACAAGAAGAAATGAAACTGATTAGAAGGAGTAAGAAAATTGGTCACGCAATAGAAAATATAGTAGCAACAGAAACAAGGTCACTTTCGCAGATTCACAGGTTCCTAAGAGCTTTTGGCTATTGTCATTAAAATACCATGATTCACACCAGTGAGGTTGAGGTCTCTACGAAACAAATCAGGCCAAGTGAAGCCTAATGTAGAGTTTCCAATACTTATTCAAGAGTCATGTGACACAATAAATTTAGAAGTATCACAATAATCATGACCAAAAGAGAAAGAATAAGATAGTGAATGAAATGATGAACATATGTTTTGTTAAAGTTATCCATGATAGGATCTAATGTATATTTGCATATGATACCTTGATCCATCACTAATTTTGAATAATTGTAATGTCAGCAGCATTGGCTTGCCTCACCATACCACAGGAATTGGTGTACACACAAATAAACTGTTATTTACACAAATGGAAACATGCAACCATGTTGAGATAGCTGCCTTGTCTTTATTGATTTTAAATTATTCAAATTTTCAGTGACATGATAAAATTGCCAGGTTCTCTAAGGGTTTTGACATTGAAAAGTTGACAAGGTTTTTAAACACACAGATGTATCAGAAATTTCACCAGTGTGTGTGTATTGTTTGTGAATTTTGTATATATGTGTGTGTTTGCTATGCTGTGTGTTGTGTAGTGGTGAATGTGTTGTTTCTGTGTGCTGTGTGCTGTGTGTGGAAGGGGTGATGCTGTTTTGGATGTTGCATGCATGTTGTGTGTATGTGTGTTGTGATGGGTGTGTTGTGTCATGTGTGTTGTGTCCTGTGTGTTTTGATGGGTGTGTTGTGTTGCATGTGTTGTGATGGGTGTGTTGTGTCATGTGTGTTGTGCTGTGATTGGTGTGTTGTGTCCTGTGTGTTTTGATGGGTGTGTTGTGTTGCGTGTGTTGCGATGTGTGTGTTGTGATGGGTGTGTTGTGTCATGTGTGGTGTGTAGTGTTGTGTGTGTTGTGTCGTGTGTTGATGGGTGTGTTGTGTGTGTGTTGTGATGGGTGTGTTGTGTGTGTTGTGTCGTGTGTTGATGGGTGTGTTGTGTGTGTGTGTTGTGATGGGTGTGTTGTGATGGGTGCGTTGTGATGGGTGTGTTGTGTGTGTGTTGTGATGGGTGTGTTGTGTAGTGTGTGTTGTGATGTGTGTGTTCTGTTGTGTGTGTTGTGATAGGTGTGTTGTGATAAGTGTGTTGTGTCATGTGTGTTGTGATGGGTGTGTCTTGATGGGTGTGTTGTGTGTGTGTTGTGTGTTTGTTGTGTGTGTGTTGTGATGTGTGTGTTGCATAGTGTGTGTTGTGATGTGTGTGTTGTGTTGCATGTGTTGTGATGGGTGTGTTGTGACATGTGTGTTTTGATGGGTGTGTCTTGATGGGTGTGTTGTGGGTGTGTTGTGTGTTTGTTGTGTGTGTGTTGTGTTGTGTTTGTTGTGTGTGTGTTGTGTTGTGCCTGTTGTGTGCATGTTGTGTTGTGTTATGTGTATTGCATAAGTGTTTGTGTGTGTTTCATCCTGCTCAACTCACTTTTCATACAGCAGATTTAATAACAATGTTTTAATAATCTTCAGCAGCTAGTAAGGTATATTTAGTAATTTGTAATAACAAAATCTATTTACAATGTATTTAAACTCTAACGGATAAATATTCATCAATTTCTATTCAGGAAAATACTTTGGGGGATTAAAATTTCATAGCCCAACCTTAGCAGCCCTGATCTGAATGTGCCAGTATAACCCCTAGGTGACAATCAAAGATTATATGGGACTCCTAAAGCTCTTCATAACAAGCGTTGGTGGCCATGGTCAAGGCTTATGCTCACACATTTACACTTGAAGATTAAAAGGAAGATTGTTTTTGTTGCAAATTTCCGTGAACCAACATGCTGACATCCCACTCAAAGCCACCCAATTGGCCTTAAACAAAAGAAATTTCCTGAGAAGGATTTTTTTGGCTTGTCATGTCTATTGTGTCTGTGGTTAATTGAATCAGTTTTATGACCTCGGGATCTGTAAGTTGAGCCAAAAATTAGAGTTCCTGCATGCACTACGTCACGTTTTCAAACTGGACGCATTCAACTGTTGAGTAATTTCCATGAGATGTCTGTTAATTTGAGGGACACCCTACTGTCGAGATTCAGACAACAAAAAAACCCCGATACAGAACACAAAAGACGCAAAGACAAGAGAGCATTACTAATGGCTTTGAATTTCGTTTCAACTAGGAAACAATACTCCACTCAACAAACGGCCTTTAGAAGCCAAGTAGTAAACGCAAGCCCAAACAAAGTCGATTTTCAATATCAATAACTTGGTTATTTCTCGTCAAAACAAGCAGTATTTCACAATACTTAACAAACAATGAGGCAGTGTGCAAGTCCTTCGCAAACAGTCATATGATGTAATTTTTATGGTGGAATTTTTAGATTTATGACACTACAAAATGCAATTTTTCCTTTTCAAAGGATGGACATGAAGATAGCTCATTCCACAAAAAGCAATAATATTTAGACAAAATGTAAAAACAAAACAAATGGGGCCATAGTTATTTAATTTATGCTAGTAAAAGTGTAATATATTATACGGGGTCATAATATATTAAACGGCTCAGCATGTCAGTAAATCATTTTGCCCTTAGTTTACACTGTTTTCGCTAACGGCAGAATTAGATATCAACCTATCAACAACACGAAAGGTAGGTTAGTAATATTTAGGCTCAATGTGGGTTGTATTTGTTCATGAATTGAAAGACATCAAGCGGTATATAATATATCAATTTTCTTTTTGTGAACAAACACTATGAATTTGCTGCTTATCTTAAGTGGTAGAATAATATTTTTTTAAAAACAATGTTGATTCAATTAAGAGTCAAGTGTCTCTAAGTCAAAACATTTAAAGCGAGGGCAAATTGCATCCAGTTTACAACAAAATAAACGAAACACGATTCAGCTTTGACGCATTCAAAAAACGCTTAATTTTTCTGTTTAATCCTACATGCATTTCCAGCAATGATGATTTCGGCTTTTTTCTCCACAACTTTCTAATAAAAATAATAGTTTAGGATTATAATATGAAAGGGGGTGGTTTATTCCCTTCAAAAATAAGATAACATCCAAGTAATTTACATCAAACCACGCCTGTTAATTTTCCAACATAAATTATTTCAAAATAACAATAACTCTAAAATGATACTGCACAATGTGCAACAGTAATCAATTTTCTTAAAATTTGTATTGGGACATATTTTTGTGTAGAAGAAATTGGAGTTACGTACCTGTAGAGTCAGGCTTCCTAGAGGACATGACCTTAACTTAAAAATGAGCAAGTTTATGAAATTATTGGCACTGGTAAACTTAGTCACATGGATTTTTCTGCTTCATGTTCTGTTTCTCATAGGCAAATTAAGTCACCCTGCTGTTGAAGCGAAAAGCTCAAGAATATTGGCTTGGACAACAGCTTGCCAATATATCACTCGTATGCGTAGTAAATATAGCAGTAAGTTAAGATCCTACAATGAAATACAAGGTCTTTGCACAAGAAATATTACTTTGCCCTGGCACAAGTTGTTTCTGTGCACAATATGTTTGCTTGTCAACAATTTAAAGTTCCATCATCAACTTTCACGGCGTGTGCCAAAGAGGCTACCGGTAGTCTCCCCAAAATAGAGATCGATAGTTTGCACTCCTCGTGTTAAATACTTTCACCGTCAGAAAATTGTACCAAAGCTAGTCTGTTTGTGATAAGAGATGTACTTTTGTTCTATTACATCCAAATACTAACCACTTCAAATCCTTCGCCTAAGTAAGCTGCCTTCAGGTTATTTTCAAAACAAAGATTTATCGGCACATGGTTGATAACCTGGCTCATATTGAACCTCAAAATCCCCGACATCACAAGTTCAGACGAGAAATAGTTCTTAAAACAGAGAAATAACCTTACCCATCCACTTCGTGTACTTAAAATAAAGCAGTGTCGTTCTAATTGCCTTGAAACAACAACATTTTAGCATCAAGTCCAAGAACACAAGACAACATATCATGGATGTGCACGGCAAGAAAATGACACACTCTGACCTCATCCACCAGCTTAATCAGTTTAAAACAAATCACTTTCAGTTGCCTTGTGTACCTCATATGAACTGATTAGGTTATCCATCCACCAAAACAAAATCACTTTATTCCTTGAGTCTCCTACGTGACTTATACACAAGGCAGGAAGGTGGAGAAATGAAACTTCACATACCTGAGTTTGCAACCTTAACGTGGCATAAAACTAACAGTACCACTCCAAGGTGTTAATATCCTTGTAACATTGACTTCTAGCATGAAATGTAATGAGTTTCATTGCACAATCTTCATATAAACGAAGTTGATGACTTGTAATGAAGAAAGGAAGTTTAGCAGACTGTCGATGCTACAATTTGCTTTCATCTCTTGTCTTGTTCATTACAAGTTCAACACCAAATATTGTTCTTGGGCGCCAGGTCGCTACTGGAGTCAAAAAACCACAACACTGTGATGCTATTGAAACTTGAAATCTCGGGATGTGGTCTTTACTAAACAATATTATGAATCATGATGTCAATTTACATCCAATGCATGTGAATGCTACACGGCAACGGTAATGAACTGAACTCGTATAGCTACTAGAAATGAAAGATAACCAACAGACATGTCCCGAGTTTGACATCAAAAATATGCAACACGTACAAGGTGATTGCCGTCGAGTTACTAATTTCCGATTTTTAATTTCATGGTGCTATGTAAGCAATTATCTTGAATTGAAGGGGCATCTGTCACATGACTAAGGTAGCCTAGCTCGAAAATTCGCAAATGAATCGCTTTAGTATTTCACAAAAGCATAAATTATCTTACTTCGGGTTTAGACAAAAAATAGTAACTATTTCTTCTTTAAATATGAAATCGATCCCTTAAAAATTGAGCAAAAACTAAGCAGAAAAATTATGATAACTTTTTTAATCTTTGACTAAACGTTTTGCGAGCTGAGCAACATAATATCGGAGATTTATTACTGATTAAGTTATTCTAAAATATATTACACCCTTTTTATATAAGAATACCTTATTTTTTGCAAAGCCTCAATATTCTTAAAATTTTCGATTATGAGCCTCGGATTATTCTTAAATTATTGTTGCCCAACACAAGGTGCAAATGTGCCATTGAAAAAAATGCAAATCTTTTTTATATCTTACTTCATCATAAACTTGAAAAAGAACACAACAGAACAATGAATGCGATATTAAAATACATAATTAGATAATTCAAGTACTGTCCTCATCTAAAAGCACTATTTCAATCTCGTCAATCTCATCAATTTCAATGTAGTCCTTGCTATCATCTGAAAATGAAACTCTATATTTGGAAAGAGTTTTATTGAAGTACTCGATTTTTCCCATGGACCACGCGTTCTTGTACAAAGCTTTGATTTGTCGGCCACATAATTCGTCATCTCTGGGGCAATCTTAGTTGTCCAGCCGTTCTGACTTGACCTTCTGTCTCCTGTTCATCTTCTTCAAAATATGAGTCATTAAGCAACCAGTCTTCTCCCAGCAATGGTTTCTCAAACTGGGATATTCGGGATCACACAGAGTTTTCCAAGCACTTCCAGCCCAGTGAGTTACGAGGATTCGCCTTTTCATGGCCGTTAGCCTCTTTTCATGGCCATACCATAAATCAATGTTGTTTGCTTCATCTAGCCATTGCTGATGATTATGGCCAGTCAAAATTTTCAAGGTTACATTAGTTACATAACGCCAAAAACATTTAGTACAATATTTCTACTTTTTCACTTTCTGGATAATGACAACAAAATGAGTATTCGGTGATACCAAAGAAGGAATCTTCCATGATCATGCACATGGAATATCAAGTCTCATTGCCTTATTGTGACTTTGCAGTTGTGCCTCAGCATAAATTGATACCCTTTGTAATTGGTCATATGAAGGTTGTCAGAAGCAGAAACCTAACAAATGATGCTGTCACTTATTCAGGCACTAAGTGCATTGAAATAAGAAGTGCAAAATATTCCAACCATCTTGAGCCTTAATATTCTTATAGACTATATTGTTGTACAAAAACTATGTAATCGACGCTGGTTAAGCTAGGAAACACACCGTAGCAATATTTATCAATGGGGAGTGAGTTGAATAATTTATCACGCCTAAAATTACAGGAAAGTTTATAAGTAACAGCCCAGCTAATTATGCTACTACATCAAACTTTATTATACAAAACTATATTTTATAACATTTTCTTGTACTTGATCATTGTAAATATATCATATTGTTCCATTTTATGTTACGTTATATTATAATACATTATTTTTGCCGTACTATATCCTACTACATTAGTACACATAAGTTGAGACTGATGAATTTGTGTAGTCTAGGAGGGACACTCCTTCATGAATGTTACGTACGGAGAGTGGTGGTGTCAACTCGAGTGTGACAAGTGGTTACATTGGGGGGTGTGGGTCAAAATGACAACTTTGTCCGTTACGTACTTTATGAATGAACCCCTTTCAACAAGGGGGTGAGGCCAAACTGTGCATCTATCGATAGACAAGTTTTCATGATTTCCCAAGAAAAGTCGGCTCGTTCAACAGGCAAATTTCGAAGGTTCAGCAAGAAACATCCACATGTAATGGATTTTACTGTTCCAATGTGTTGAAAATGAAATGCTCTCGAGAGGTTGTCAAGAACCCCTTCTAGACGTGTACAACTCTGATTTTTATTTTTTTGATCGAAATTTATTTCATATTTTCGTTGGCATTGAAGTGAATATCAAAGTTGGCACCTTAAACATTTGCACCCGATTCTAAATAATTTCTGGAATACTAGCGAAAGTTAAGATGATGATGATGATGATGATAATAATAATAATAATAATAATAATAATAATAATAATAATAATAATAATAATAATAATAATATACTTATAGAGCGCACATTTCCGTAAGTTCAATGGCGCTTTACATCTGTTATCAAGAGATATTAAGAGTTAAAGTATTATGCACTATATATATTATGTAAAATGTGTGACTGATAAATATGTATATGTGTACAGAATGAAGATAAAACGTATAAAACATAGCTATGAAGGAAGGAATAATGATATAATATGTAAAATAAAAGCATTGACCAAGTTTCATGATTTATTATTTATGTACCTATGAGAAATTGTCATTTTAGGTCATAAGCGTCCTTAAATAGTAATGATTTTATTTTGGTTTTTAATATTTCTTGGGTTTTACATTCTTTCATGTGTTTCAAGATGTGACATATGCATAAACATTCTAAACCGTATGTTTCGATGCCAATTTATTCTATTTTCAAAGTAATCGATCAGGAAGAAGGTCTTAGAGATCCTGCTTGAGATCCTCCTCATTCAAATCTTTCACTTCTTGTTAGTCAATTGCCATTTCTTCTTACCCATACTTTTTATTGTCACTGTGATATTAGGTATGCCATTTCATATCCACCTAAATTGTGAAGACATCACAATTTTACATGAGAGAATCTAAATAAACAGAATACCAAAAATATCGAAACTTAGCTATCAAACATAAGACTCACACCACAACAGAAACTAAGAATCATACAAGATTATAAACCCGACTAAGTCGAGGCATTCGGTCAGCACATACTTCCCCCACACCAGAGGGTCACTCACTTAAGAGCCAGCAATACACCGAATTACCAATCCCATATCCAGAACACATATTTTTATCATCAAATCCGCTCCAATAAACATCAAAGAGATATATGTCACCATAGTGATACACCTGTAGCACCACTTTTTCGCCACACCAACGACGACACCGCCATCGATCTTACGTGCACTGTCGTCCGTCACAACACTAGAGACCACCACCATAGACCCTCAACCAAGACCCTTGAGATTTACACTGTAGGAACCCTTTATCTTCACGGAATTACTTAGACTTCAGTAAATATCCACAATCAACTTGTTTTTTGTTAATTTCAATGATCCCTTTGTTTTCATTAATGTGTATATTTTCCTTTCCTCCAGTCCTTCCTTGTTTTTGTGTCTCTCTGTAGATCTATTATTGTCATTTGTGTCTATTGTGATTGGTTCTCTCTATCCTTGTCTAGTTTCTGTCCAACTTACTTATGTATATCAT
>JANTCA010091514.1:0-13076 GCA_024741275.1 Chironex yamaguchii
AGAATTTTATCCTTATTTACATGTCTAAGACTCTTCTTAGAATTCTAGCCGTACCTAACAAGGCAGTTTTCTGCATTACAGCTGTGTTGCATGGAATTTTAAGATTTTCTATTCATTTCTCAAACTCTTGTGACACTTCCAAGTGCACCTATAACAACCGGTATGACTTGAACCTTTCTATCTTCCATAAACAAATGACTTCTCTTTGAAGATCCTGATATTTTTCAATCTTTTCTCTTTCTTTCTCATCCATCCTAACATCACCTGGCACTGCTATATCATTATTATTATTATTATTACTATTATTATTATTACTATTACTGGGGTTTTTTTATTTTAAATATTATCACAAATATTCTCAACATGAACAAGCGTGTGTATTTCATAAAACGATTAATTTTCGTGGAAACAAATAAAATTTCTTTCTAACATTCTTTATAAAGCGGATAAAGAAAAATACAAACTCAGGTCAAGTGAAATATTTCAGATTTCGAAAACATGTTCAGGTTTTCTCGGTTAATTTGAAGCTTGTTTTTTATCATTGATAATATTGATAACAGTAAGATACCATATTTATGCAGGATAACCTTTTCAGTAAAGAATTATAGTATCAGTAAGGGTGCTGTTGTAGTATCAGTAAGGGTGCTGTTAAATTGTGGTTTGCAAATTAGAAGTAAAATGAAAAAAACTGTCAGTGGTGAGAGTAATAAAGGTAAAAGACTTAATAACAATTAGGTTCTGAATTAAAATGCAAAGTGTGTTTATTTTCCTTTTAAAGTTGACAAAATAATTTTCATCTCTGACGTCACTTGGTAGGTTGTAAATTTTGGCTCTTTGAAAAGCGAAGGTTTTCCTTTCCGACTAACATTTCACTTTCGGTATTACAAGCAGACATGAAATACCACTTGTATTTTTGTCATGATCAAATTTTGTGAAGATATTCTTCAGCGGATCTATGCAAATCTCATTGACTGATTTGAAAACATCAATTGAGATTAGTTTCTTTCGCATTTGCTCGAGACTGTCGCATTTCATGGATATGCTACTGTCACGAGAGGGTAGCTATTGTTGGTTGTTTAGGTCGAACTTGCGCGGCATGTGGTGACTATTCCTTTCCACCTTTTTTGACTCATATCACAGTTATCAGGTTGTTTGCGGTAGCACCCATCAGCCGCGCCTGTTGGTAACCCGCGCGACAAGCGCGGCGGTGTGAACGTCTGAGGTTTGTGCGAAATGTCATTTCAGCTTTCGTGACTAGACGCTATCTGGGGCCGTCGGTCTAACAGAAGTTTGCAGTGTTCCATCTTGGAATAGATGTGTCTAAAGTACTTAGCCATGTAGGAGATAGTGTCAGATAATTGCATTTGGATTGCCGTCTTCACTTCCAATTCAACACCTCGCGTTCTCCATGTCTTCGTATCCTTTGGTGAGAGTGGCTAACCAGGCGCTGTGCCTTGCTAAAAGGCAGCCTGGGATTTTGGTCCGGGCCTTATTCAATATATTCTAAGGTAACCTCCATATTGGAAGGCCAATTCCTCCATTCGCCCCTTGAGGACCCGCTGTATGGGAGTTATCCGCGCAACAGATATAACATAGTTGAAAACATCTTCTACTCACTTTTTGTCAGCGTATGGAGCATCAGAAACAAATAGAATATGAGACATCCTTGCCTTCTGACTTTTTTGCCCTGACCTGAAAAGTATTCGAGAACAAATCCTTTCAGTATGATTGCTGTTGTGTAATACTCTTAGGACTTAGTTCAACGTAAACTATGCCACTATATGTATTGTTTATGAGAATTGTATTTTCCACATAAGGTCAAATTTTAGTATCAACCTAACACTTCTGATGTACTAAAGGTTGTATGTTTTTTGAAAACTGCACTTCGCACTTTGGAACTTTGAAAATTCTCTTATGCTTCAAGCATAATGAACATGTTTTCCTTTTTTTCTGAATTATTCGCGCATCACAGGGTCAAAAGACTCTTACGATGTTTTGTTTCTACATTATCTCTTTCTTTGTTTCCTTTCTTTGTTTATGATTGGCTAGTTTTGCTTCATGTATCGTATAAATAGGTTGCCATATACATATAATTGCCTTTCTGACGTTTCATACTCTGAAGAATGTCAAAACTTCGCAGATTTTCAAGGCGATTGTCAAGGCGATTTTGCGATTGTCAGTTGCTACTGTTTATCTACTACAATCCTTTTTGTGGTACACAAATCGACAATCGCCTTGAAAATTCTTTTATGCTTCAAGCATAATGAATATGTTTCTTTTTTTCTGAAGTATTCGCGCATCACAGAGTCAAAAGACTGTCTTACTGAGGCTTTATAGGTCAAAAATCAGCGATTGCATCCTTTGTTGCTGTTTTGCGACTGTCAGTTGCCACTGTTTAACTACTACAATCCTTTTTGTGGTACAGAAATTGACAATCGCCTTGAAAATCTGCGAAGTTACGCTAAAAACCTATTTAATAACTTTTTTCTTCTGACATTCTTCAGAGTATGAAACGTCAGAAAGGCAAGTATATGTATATGGCAACCTATTTATACGATACATAAAGCAAAACTAGCCAATCATAAACAAAGAAAGGAAACAAAGAAAGAGATAATGTAGAAACAAAACATTGTAAGAGTCCAAGAGAAAAAAACAAACTCTTTCTGTCTACAGAGTACTGGTTTTCTTGTTTTAATGTAGACAGACTCCGATACACTTACATGATGTATACTCTGAAGAGTGTCAGACGACAAAGGCTTTTAAAATGTTTGTACCTCAAGGTAACAGATTTTTCAAGGTGATGTTTTTCAAGGTGATAGTTGTTGAAATTCTGGGTTACAAGTCGTACATCCAGGGTGCGGACGAAAACCACAACCTTCTACCATCCGAGCACAATTCTCTGACAATTGAGCTAACGGGAGGTTGTTCGTCAGAGGTGAATTTTGGATGTCATGGTATGTGCATTGCGGCATTATCAAAAGGACGGTAAAGTTACAAGTTATATATTTTGTTTGATAACACCTATAACATCTAATTAGGGTGACAAAATGGTAACATCGAAGATATATACGAATAAACAGTAACTGAAATCACAGACATGTTCCAGGACAAAAATTTTTCAGTTATACAGACTGCTGCGTGAATTATGTGAATAGACGTGAACAGTATAGTCGAATTTAATTTAATGTATTAAGTGAGAAAAAATTTGTTTGGTTTTTAATTTCGGTGAATAATTTTCACCGAAATTAGAAACCACCAAAATTTTTCACACCAAAATTTTTTGCCACCGAAATCCTTCGGCACCAAAATTTTGGGGGCATGATATTTCTCTTAAAAAGTTTTTCCTTCTAATGTTTTTTTTCTCGATTCTTTATGTCTTTGAAACAATTGCATTGAAAATGGATCATTAATTTGTATGACCATCTTCGAACTAACAAGGAGATAATTATAAAAGGTTTTTTATCAGTCGGCATTAGTGATGCTCTGAACACCATTTTGGAGACAGGAAAATCATTTAGCGATTTGATTTAGAAAAACGAGTTTGCATAAGTGCAAATATAAATGACTATTTTTGCTTTTCATTTCTTCTTTGATTTCTAATTGGATGTAAATGATTTAGGAGTAAGCATGATTGTTTTTCAAGCAAGTTTGATTTGAATAACATACTGTTTCACATATTTAAATACATTATTAACTTTCGTTAGAGAATTCAATTTTCATCGAAAATCCTTCAAAATCCACCAAAATTAAAGAAAACGAAATATTTTTTGCTGCAGTAATTTTTACGCCTAATGCAGATGGTTTAAAAAGTAACGTCCTCCTGAAAACGAGGCTAGTGAATAATGACGTCAGATCACTCGAAGATGAGAATGACAAAGCAGAGAACAGTTTGTTTGTAACTTTTAAACTTCCTTGGCAAATTTCGGTCTTATGTAAATTGAGATGATAAAACTCCACGATTAAGATATTTATCGTATGGAAAAAGCTGATTACTATGTGTTGAAGCGATGAAGATGATCATGGTGGAAGAAGAATTTTTCTTTTGGTCTGATCGCTGCCTCTAAACACTATATATTGCAAGCATAGTCAAGATGGATCAAATTCTTCGCGGAATTTTTGAATCTAATCATCCTGAAAAATTCAAGAAACTGCTTTTTCTTAAGGTAGCAGACGCCCAGAAGGATATAACTGATAAAAATGTCGTTCGCAATGTATTGCAGGAGTGTTTATGCCATATTCAAGAGGAGGAAAGTTTAAATTCCGCAATGGCCAAGCTCGTCTTCGAGAGATGGGGGTTGAGGAACCCAACTGAATGTTACAAACAAGTCGATAAATTGTTTGAGTTGGTATCAAGGACAAAATCCATGGATGTGAGGACGATATATGGTGATGCGAAATCATGTATTTGGTTGGCGGAGTATATTTTAAAAGTTTTAAGTAAACAAGAGGAAAGTAATGAATCGGAAAAGAAGACTGATGAAGAGAAGCCGGTAACAATCGAGGATCGTGCCTATCTTTACAATTTTCGATCCAGTATGACAAACAAACTAGCTGAACTCCTTGTTGTTTGTGAAGATCCTGTAACATATCGTTTACTTTGTCAAATAGTCATTCAAAATTGGGGGAATCTGTCTCGCTTTTATAATCCTAGTGAAATTTGCAACAGGGCCCTTGATATGTTAGCTACAATATCTATCCAAGCCAATGACTACCCTCTGCCCTCAGAACCTAAAAAAATTGGCAATGAACATCCCAATTTTGAGCTTTTTCGTACTGAAATTGATCAAGCTACCACGATATCAGGTTTAGTTGGGAAAATGTTACAGACTTACAAAGGTCAGTTTGAGGTGGTACTAAACAAAGTTTTTAGTTTAATGTCCTCGGAAATAACTTCACCAAAACTTGGATTAGCAGCAGTGTTGCAGCATTTTGCGACATCAGTAGTAGAGGATGCCATGGTAGTTGTAAGCAAGGATACCAGAATAAAGGAAAATAACTTAATGCTGGTATTAAACAGGATGATATCTTGGTTGGCTTGGCCAGCCAAAATTGCAACTGATGTTTGGATTGTCGAGCTTATGAAAGCATTAATGTGCTCAGGAAGGTCATCTGTAGTGTATGGCACAATTGAAGTGCAAATAGATGAGGTATGATGATGGAAATTTCTGTTTAATTTTATGATTAGTGTTATTTAGATGGTATCTTTGGCTGGGATCATCATCATCGAGTCCTTAGCCAATGTGGCTGTGGGTGCACCCATTCCCTGATAGTTGCTTTCAACGTATTGCGACCCATTGCCAATCTACTCACATCAGCCATTGTCTCTCAGTATATTCCTTTAGGTCTCCCATCCAGCTTCCTTTCCACCTTCTATTATTGCTGTTGCAGCTCCATTTCCTTATACCACATGTCCATAAAGCTTAAGCTTCCACCTTATCATTGCATGATCAAACCCTTTTAGCTTCTGTCTTCTTATCCTAGTGATTTCTGTGTTTACCCATTTATTGGTCATCTTCCATAAATTTTTAGCAACATTCTGGAAGTCTTCATCTCAAATGCCATCTGTCTTTTTTCATCTTTCTTATCACCCAGCTCTCACAAGTGTAATAAATGGTTGTCATCATCACCAACCTCATCAACAACATCTTATTGATCAGGTTCTTTACTCTTCAGATGCTGTTCAATTTAGCCAAGTCACTATTTGTTTTTCCAATCTTGGATCTCCCTTTCTAACTTGACACTTTCTTCTATTCTTGATCCAAGGTAGGTAAACTCCTGACCTGAAAAAAAAGAAGGAAACCAGTTGTTGTTGTTGTCATTGCATAGCTTCAGGTTCCTTGCAGTGGGTAGAAGCCGGCTGTGAATAGTGTGATGGCAATTTGCATCACTCCGTTCCATGAACTGCATTTTCCGACGACATCAAATGATGCTTGCAGGACCGCTGCCTTCTCTGGAACTTGGTTTTACAGGAGAGAGTCCCACCTGTTCCTCTCCCAACCCTCCCCCTTTCTCATCAGACAATGGTGGAGTCCATAGCCTTTGACTTAAGTAGCTGCCATATACACACCTGTTTCCTTTTTCTATGATTTGTAACTTTTCCTATCCACATATTTTTTTGTATCCAGTTCTTCCCTCTCTCTGTGTGTCTTTTTACAGATTAGCTCTTGCCACTTTTTGTCCTTTGTCTGAATTCTGATTGTTTCTCTTATTCTCCCTTGGTCTCAGTCCTCTTTCTGTCTATATATATTGTCTATGCTATATGTATTTCTCATTCAGTCGCATGACTTAAGGCATTGTAGATAAAAAATTTGCATGGATTGTTATTTTCTTCAAAAGGGTGGTAAAGTTACAAATTTGTTTTATCTTATAGTTACTTACTAGTCCCACAGTACTACAATTTTGTGAATCAAACTCCTGACCTACCCCATTTGATATCCATTTACCATCACATTTACCACTTGGCCAGCCTAAATCTTATCATAATGAAAGCCATCATGATGAAAGCCATCATGATGAAAATGCTTTTTCATCATGATGGCTTCCATTTTAAGTAAATTCTGTAGCCAACCGTTTCATGTCATGGGTTAAGGCCCATGGTGATGTATGTAAAAGGCATTGCTTGAGGCCTGTTCTATGTGTGGTTAAGGTACCTCATCTTCAGGCATTTTCAGTTTCAAAATCAAGAGATTTGTGGTAAACATTAGCTCTCCACATAAGGGTATTAGGAATTTTTATTAAACTCAAGGAATAGAGCAAATGTTATCTCCATTCACTGCATGAACTCATGAGTGCTCATCCTTTCAGCAACACATCTGCGTGTCGTGTATCTTCTATTTGACAGTTCTCATACTTGCCATCAAGATTTATTTACGATGATGATTTTGTTAACCATCATTGATTTCACGTCAGGGCGACAAGAGGTTTTCTCACTTGTTTCATGTGATTTTTGCTAACAATTTAATTGCAGCTTGGACTTATGTGATAATTAACCTTCTTATTTTGAGCTTTATCATTTTAGGTTATCAAGCATCTTTACTGTTCATCATCACAACAGCAGGCATTTGCAGTATTGGCTTCAATGCTGTTATGTTACCAGCATAATCATGCAGTGTTCCACAAGGTATCTTGTGACAATTAAATAGTAAGGCAATATTGCTAAAATTGCAGTTTGTTTTTCAGTGCCAAGGGTATGTGAGAGAAAATATGGTATCTGTGATTTTTGAAAATTCTATCCAATTTAATAATGGTTGTCCATTTGTACAATTTATAGCAATGTATTGTCCATTTATTCATACTATATAACCTATGCGTTGTTTGCGTATGAATGTCAAAGGATGTCTCTCAAAGTTATAATGTTCTTTGTAAAGTCTTGGAATTTTGTGTTGTTTTTGTGTGTATGTTGTATTTGTGTTGCATTATCAGCAAAATATTTTATTATAGATGTATTCTTGGTTTTGCATATATTGAATGTGTTGGGACAGGCTGTATACTTTTAATATATGTAATTTTCAATATACATTTATTTCAAATTTTGATATATCTGTTTTAGACTAATGTATATATAATTATATATCACAAATAAAAACACTACCTGAAGAATGAAAATCCCATTCCTATCAATACACAATACCTAAGGCCATCACTAGCCTTTCGATAAGAAACCCTTAAAGAAAAAAGTCATAATTTTGAAAAAAAACCTGAAAAACATTTTTGGAGGCCACTACAAAATTTTAAATTAAAAAGCTTGTGCAACTTGACTTTTTGAAGTGACAAGATGGCAAAAACACCTAGGCTGATGCAAAAACTTTAGGATGCTAAAATTGGACATATGTATTGAAATATGTTTTAGTACAAATGGATCAGAAATCAGCTTGTTGTAGGTGATTTTTGATACTTGAAATTTGATATATATATTTGATTAAATGTACAGTAAAAACATATAGAAAAAATATATTAATATATTTGCTTGATATAGTTGACTATATAGTCACCTATATAGTAAATATAGTATATAGTAAAGATTTTTAGAAGTCAATTACATGTGTTTTCACATTATCCAACTTTTGAAATTTCAGATTAATATTTATCCAGAAAACGGACTAATAAACACAGTTCTCATATCATAAAGTCACTTATTTGCCAAGGGAATTCTGTGGTTATTGCTATTCTATTTGTCTGCATGTATTCATCATGCATTATTGGTGATTATATGTAGACAAAATGAATGTTATGGTCGCAAGGCGTGAATCACAAGTGGTTTCCTAGCAGTTAAATTTTGTTCTACATCAAACATCTGGAAACCAATAAATGTTTTAGGGAGTGTAACATCAGCAGTAAAGATTCTTATGGCAGCAAAGCAAATGGAAGCAGTAAGGATGCAATTTTTGAAGTGGCTCCAATACAATATCGAACAAATTTTGTAGATCCATGTTTCTTATAAAAATGGTTGTCTTTCTTTTCCTTTCTAATGATTGATATTCTGGAGAGTGTCAGACAAAAAATGTTTTTGCCTGTTTTTAACAGAATGTCGCCAACTTTATACTGGCTAAAGATTGTAGAACATAGAGCATATTTATGGAAAGAACAGAAAAATTCCTTATCTGTGTTGGAAACATGTCACTTCAAGCAATTAGGCAACTGCTGGTTATCTGTCAATCATAAGCAGTGGCTGCTGGTGGTAATTTGCTTAAGTGGGGCGATATCTCTGATAGGTTTTCACAATAACACCAAGCTGAATGTTTTGCACACAAGGTTCCCTGTGATTTCTTGAGATAACCAGCAGATTCAATTTTGCACCTGAAATGAGGGAAAATCGTCTGATGTCACCGACAGTCAGTATGAACTATGCATGCCCAGATGCCAAAACCTCGGGCAGATTTTATGTTGCCCTTGCTGTTCACAGTCAGACACTACAGAAAAAGTAGAATGCAGCCCTGTGGTCTGCTTCAAGCCAACCATCAGATAACTTCGGACTTGCATTGACAGTTGACACTGTCGAGAAAGACAATGGGAAATCGCGGAAAGTCATTCCTGAATATGACTAGGAGTGATAAAATTTGTCAATTCAGAAAATAATTGGATATGGAAGACCTCTGCTTTTGAATGGTGGGGCAATGCCCATGGTGCCCCCCAGCACCAGCCGCCACCGATATTAAGGCTAAAGATATTTATTGACCACAAGGTGTGCTTTTATTGTACTGTCAACTTACGTTAAAACAGTGCAGCCCATGTGTAAATGCAATGAAACATGACTATATATTATATCAGTTTACATTTCTATTGCATTCATTCAAGCTTCTATAGCTTAAATATGTGAAATCATTGTAACCTGACAATTTTTGCAGTATTGTGGATATTAAGGTCAGTGTCAAAAAACTAAGGCATCCAGTTGTGATAAGGATTGTTTAAATGACCAAATGGTTATGATAGTGATGTTGATTGTAAAACATGATGGTGATGGTAATTGTGGGGTCAATGATTATTTCAATTTTAATTTTGTTATTCAATTTTTAGGTAATATACCAGATAGTGATTTTTATAAAGAGCCTGCGGCTGTCAGATGATAGGTTTTCAAAAGATTTGGCACAAGTTGCTGCTGACCTAGTGTATACCATGATGTTTCATTTTGGTGGGCATGACAAAATTTACAGTGAAGCAATGGAAACTTTGAAGGTGAGTAGAGCAGAATGATAGTTGTTTACATAAGTAACAGACATTGGTTTTATTAGATGCACAGGCCTAAAAGATGGTGCTAAGCAGAAAGTAACAAGCCAGATTTGAGATATATATGTCACTTGAATATTGTGATAACTTGTAATCTTTTGTTGGAGTAAGAAAGTAAGAAAAAGGAATTAGACAAGTGATATTTGATTGAATAAGTTGATAGTAATAAACTTTGGAATAAATAGATGGTAGAAGAGAAAAGCAGTCCTTTTCAGGAATATATCAACACTTTTGTGGCAAAATGCAGAGGCAAATTTATTTGCATGTGTGATTCACATGCATAGTTATTTGGTGATAAGATGGTAATTAAGGATGCAAAAAATAAGTATTTAAGCATCCTTTTATTGATAAAGATAATTGCTTTACTGAAAAAATGAATGTCATTGATACGTTTATGTCTTGAAGTTCCTGTTTGTAAATAACTGGTTAGCAGTTCCTTTGTGGCAAAACTCTGACTCATCAGTGCCTGATTCATCTGAACTGTCAACATCAGCGGGACGGATCTCTTGTCTTCTCTGTTCATTTCTCCATACACATCATTGTCGGTAATAACCATTTCTCATTGGGGAGGCTATCATTGTTTTTCGTGCTTTGCAAGAAAAGTTGTTACTACCCTTTTGACGATGTCTTCTCTTGCAATGGCAGACCAGTTTTTATTGTTGGTGGTTTTTATCATGCCTGATTCCACTCTTCTATGCTTCATTGCAAGACTCCGGTTTTGAAAGAATGGACATCAGTGTGCTGAAGGCTCACTCCACATCAGGTGTGTCATTTGTCAAAGTACCGCTTTGCTCAAATAAAATAACAGTTTTCAGATGCAACAAAAAGCACTTGTAACTAAATTTGTGCTTGTACTTAGCATGTGCAATCACATGCATCACAGATGAAGAGCTATAAAAGATAACAGGCAAAAATAATGGCAGTAGGAGGCACTCCTTGGGTTTTCAGGCATTTGTGAATGTGTATGCTTAAAATTACATGCCTCATATTGCCTGGCATGTCCTTTGCAAACTTTTTCTTTACCTTATATTAACTGTATAAGAATTTATTAGCACAAGTATTAGAATTCCGTGATTTCCCTTTAACAGGAGTTCAATAAACCAAGTGAGCAGAATATGTCACGCTGGCTTAGTGAATATGCAAATTTTAGAACTCAGCAAGGCAATACAAGTCAATATGTACTGCAGCCTGTTATATTGCCTGAGAAACCCTTAACACAAAAAACAGGGTTGAAAAACCTTGGAAATACTTGTTATATCAATAGTGTTATGCAAGCTCTGTTTATGTTGAAGAGGTGAGACATCATGTCACATTTTATTTGTTCTTTTGTTGCAGGTTAATGACAGTGTTCTAATTTTTGTCATCTTCTTCTCTATTACATGATGCTGTCCTTTATAGATTTTAATGTGCAATTGCAGTGTAATGAGAGAGACGTACCAGTGAGAAAACACAAACTTTAAAGAAGCACATTTGAGGGTTTATCTAATGAAACTACAGCTCACACTGAAGCACAAGGTGGTGTAAATACATTGCATTGACAGACATGAAAACATCTATAATAATAACACAAGACAAACATAAGTTTTTATTCAATTGTAACATCTTCTTTCTCATATCACTACAGTCGATTTTATTGCCCAGCACTGTTTGGTTTTGAAGTACGTTGCTTTGCATGACACTGTATTATACAACCTTTGTCCTTGTTGTTGTCATTGCATAGCTTCAGATTCCTTGCAGTGGGCAGCATCCAGCTGTGAATAGTGTGATTTCAATTTGTGTCACTCCATTCCACAAACTGTGTTTTACGATGATATCAAATCATGCTTTCAGACTGCTGCCATCTCTGGAACTTAGTTTTACAGAAGAAGGTCCCACCTGTTCCTGTCCCAACCCTCCTCCTGTCTTGTCCTGGACTTGGGACCAGGCAATTGCAGAGTTCAGCCTTAGTAATGAGATATGTAGGTGGTGCACGATCGAGTCTGCACTACATTAAGCAAGACATGTCATGTAGAAGGTCCTGTATCATTCTTCAATAGGGGTAATTTGTAAGGATGAAACAGGCATTCACTGTTAGTTATCAAAACAAACAAGGAATGTGTTGGAAATTCAAACGTTTTAAGTGCTAATTATCATAAATTACATTACATTGAATTGTATGGTATTGCATTGAATTGGGTTGCAAAGCATACCATCGATTGTATTTTATTTCATTATCATATTTGATTGACTAACATGAGAATGATTTGTAATGTTTTTATGTATGTGTGGTATGGCTGTGTTATCTACCATAAAAGAATCAAAAGAATACAAGATCCACAAGTCTAATAACATATATAAGGCAGAATCACTGCGGTAAAGAGAGACTTAAAGTCCCAAAAACCATCAACAGTTAAAAATGGCAGCGATATCATTAATAGCATTGAATTGTATTGCATTGTTTTATATTGCATCACACTCTATTGCACTGTACTATGTCATATTGTATTGTCTGCTATTGTATTGCATTGCATTGAATTGTACTTTATTGAATTGTATTTCATTGTTTTATACTAGATCACATTCCATTTCATTGAACTGTATTTTATTTCATCGTGTAACATTGTATTGCATTGAATTGAATTGAATTGAATTGATGCATTGCATCATATTATATTTGTAACATGTAACAGGGGAGTGTGGACCATTCTTGGTGTATAGGGCGGCACCCATCTCTGTTTATGTAGCCTTTAGGCCACAGCTATGCAAGCACAGTAAACACTACAGTAGGCTGGCCCACTGGTACCACCATGTGTTTAACTATCATAATCTAATCCATCAGTGCTGAGTGCTAAGCTGGGAAGCATTGTGTACTATTTAGAAGTCTTTGGTATGACCCAGTTGTGGATTTGAACCCAGAACCTTCTGCACACTAAGGGAGCACTCTACCACCAAGCCATTGCTGTGGTTTAGATGATGTTTTCTGTTTAGCTTTAGTAGCCTACTTTACGGTGGATTGAACTTAAGACAGTTTAAATTTGTTTTGTTGTCTTGATTCCTTGAGAATAATAAGGTTTGCTCTGTACTTTTGTTTAGCTTTCGCACAGAGATTTTACAGAGAAAATGCGACCTTAGTTCTCAGCCAATATCTAGTAGCCTGCAAAAACTATTTGCTTATTTGCTTGGTACCAAGGTAATAGTCTTTTGTCTTTTTAGTTAAAATATTCAAGACCTGTTTTAGGGGATATATATTAAAAGTCAAGGTCCTCGTAACTGCTGACTGACTGAACGTCTCCTACCGATTAGCGCAATGACTGAAGTAATGAATAATTGCTGACTGACTGAACTTCTCCAACTGATTAGCGCAAAGACTGAAG